>JAWQFJ010025157.1:0-10000 GCA_034096865.1 Theodoxus fluviatilis
ATTTGATTATTTGATTTGATTATTTGATTTGATTATTTGATTTGATTATTTGATTTGATTATTTGATTTGATTTGATTTGATTTGATTTGATTTGATTTGATTTGATTTGATTTGATTTGATTTGATTTGATTTGATTTGATTTGATTTGATTTGATTGATGATTGATGATTGATGATTGATGATTGATGATTGATGATTGATGATTGATGATTGATGATTGATGATTGATGATTGATGATTGATGATTGATGATTGATGATTGGTGATTGGTGATTGATGATTGATGATTGATGATTGATGATTGATGATTGATGATGATGATGATGATGATGATGATGATGTTGATGATGATGATGATGATGATGATGATGATGATGATGATGATGATGATGATGATGATGATGATGATGATGATGGTAAAGATATTGACGATGACGATGATGACGATGACGACGACGATGACGACGACGACGACGACGATAATGATGATGATGATGATAATGGAGATTTGTGATGCGCTTGATCCCTGAACTTTTTTAAATACATAGATTGCTTGTAACGCACACGAGATGAGTCAAAATCTGCTGGTAATATCAATGTAGTTACTCCTTTTAATATCATTAATTGGAATATGGTGAGCATTGACCACGTGAATGCTCTATAGCAACAACAAGACTGCACCTTGCTAAAGCGTGCCTTGAATAAAGAAAACAAATCCTTCTCACTGTTTTCTATGTCCAGGACACATGAAGCACCCTACTTCAGCAATGCAGATTTGGTATGGATATAATTCTTTTACGCTTTCGTTTACATGGCAAGTTGTGTTTCAGTATGTACTGACAAGTGACACAGACCTTGACGAAATAACAGGCTGGGAGAAAAACCAACTTGGACATAGATCATTCCACCTAGTCGCTAACAGCGTACTTGCTTGATTTCATTGGCTCATGAGAAGGAGGTCAACGAATGTAATGAATGATTTGGATTTGAAAACTGTAGTAATGCACGAAGTCCTGACAACTTTCACCGCCCCCCTTTCTTCTGCAAGTCACATTCCCACGACATGTTCGTTGCACTTGAAGGTTCTCTTGTGACTTGTGACTACCCTTTCTCTGAACCGCTAGATGTGAAAAGATTATGAATGGCACGTCTCTTTTATTTACAGCCCACCAGTTTACGTGATGAAAGGAGAATGTGCTCCGAGACAAAGAAAAGGGAACGACAATTGTGATGTAAATTCAAACAGTTGCGAAGGAGGACGATGAGATAAGTGCCCTTTATGACTTCTCAGTGCAACAATCACACGACAATACGAACAAGTCGCCAAAGCAAACAGTTGACTGATTTGGAATCTGATGACACGAATCGCTTCTTTGTACGTTGAAATGAGAATGGCGCCGAAAAAAGGAGTTCATCTGAATTCGCTTATCTGTCGCCGAAATTGGAACAAGTGATGGGTGACCGAACCGTGTATTAGTTGAAAATATTCAAAATGAAAAGTAAAAAGTCGAAAAGCCTTGCAAAGTTATGAATACGAAGAGAGAGAGAGAGAGAGAGAGAGAGAGAGAGAGAGAGAGAGAGAGAGAGCTTTGGAACGTGAGTTCATTAATTCTTTCATATTTCTCTGTAGATACTGTCTTTTAAAAAATCGTCCTATTTTCTAAAAATCCACACTGTAACTGATGTTCTTATGCAACCAACTTTAAGAGAACACTTGCAACCAATTTTCCAAGGTCACAAATTGGTTTTCTTTTTCCTCCAGGTCACATTGATTTTCTATTTCCCCAGTTCCACTCCCTCCTCCCACTCTCAGCGATGTTTATTCCTGCCCTCCTTTCCATCCCATGTTCCACTCGTTCCAGAGTGAATTAAATGAAAGTTTCATTCTGCGTCGATGCCGTGCAAATTGTCCATGCAAAAACTATTCACGCGTGCTCGTTTGTTGCATATTAATCGGAGCACTTTTTACCGCGGGCTCAAATTAGCTTTGAAGCATGGCTACTGTGACACACACATTACATATTGCTCTTGTTGACTGTTTTGTCGCCTTGGGATGAAATCATTGGCTTAGCAAAGACTAGCCTGCTCAACTTTGAGGTGCCTTTAAAAGTTTAAACTAAATATCAGGTTAAAGTTTAAGCTTAGGGTTCTTGATATGTAAACCTTTTCCAAAATATGAAGAGAAACATGTTTCATAAGTAAAATGGAAGAACACTTACAAAAAAGAGAAAGAAAACAAAAAACAAGATGACTTTCTGTGTTACTACTTGAAGAATATTTCGATGCCTTCCGGCAACTTCTTCAGCAAAGAAAAAAATGGCCTCAAGATGACGTATAAAAAGAATTACGTCTGCTATGACGTAAGACATTCCCACAGTCTTGGATGTCCCGGCTGGCCAATCACCACGATAGTCCACAAAAATGGGCAAACACAAGTCCAAGAATTCTGGAGAAAGAAACAGCGTATCACACACACACACACACACACACACACACACACACACACACACACACACACACACACACACACACGTGCATACACACACACACGCAAACACCCCCCCCCCCCACCCCACCACCACCCCCCACACACACACATACACACAAACACACACACACACATACACACACACACATACACATCCCTACACACACAGTACACACATCCAGACCATCGGATCACCCCTGAAAGCCGACAAGCGTACCCTCTGAACAACCAAACCGCCAACCACTCAACTACACTTTGGTGTTTAGACCAAGAGGATAGGTGGTACGCAGTTTAGTCATCCACAAGAAGGGCAAAGCCCATACGACTCACATGCTTGACCTTGACCTTTATATGTCCTTGACCTTCAGGTGACCTTCAAGGTCAGGGTCAAACAACTAAACCTAGCAATGACATCATACACTAAGAAATGATTTACACATTTTTTTCCTACCAAAAAAACATGTGACCTTGACCCAAGGTCAAGGTCATCCAAGGTCATGCAACACAAAGCTCTTAATTCAAGACATAGGAAGCACAATGGTGCTTATTGGCACTTTCTACCATGAGATATAGTCACTTTTAGTGGTTCACTACCCCATTTTGGTCACATTTCATAAGGGTCAAAGTGACCTTGACCTTGATGATATGTGACCAAATGTGTCTCATGATAAAAGTATAACATGTGCCCCACATAATTATTAAGTTTGAAACAGTTATCTTCCATAGTTCAGGGTCAAGGTCACTTCAAAATATGTATACAATCCAACTTTGAAGAGCTCCTGTGACCTTGACCTTGAAGCAAGGTCAACCAAACTGGTATCAAAAGATAGGGCTTGCTTTGACCTATATACCACTTGTAGCTAAGGTCGCCATTCTCAATAACGTGGGAGAAAATTGGGAAAATGTGAAAAATGACTGTTTTTGAGACCACATTTATTGCTCCTGTGACCTTGACCTTGAAGCAAGGTCAAGTCACTATGTATGTTTTTTGAGGCCTTGTCATCATACACCATCATGCCACATTTGGTGTTGATAGACTTAATAGTCTCCGAGAAAAATCAAACGTTTAAGTTTTTTACGGACGCCCTGACGGACGCCCGGACGGACGGACGACACGGCTCAGTACATAGACTCACTTTTGCTTCGCATGTGAGTCAAAAAAGCCTCCCTCGCCAGTCTACGAGGATGATCCGATGGAGCACCTTACACCTGTTCGATCGGCATGACTCTCATGTTCGCCATAGTATGACCCGGCAAGTTGAAGTGCCTGGTCACGAGAGTCCCCTTGTTGGTTCTGATGTCTTGGTAGTGCTGGTAGAAGCGTTTCTTCAACGATATCATAGTTTCCCCCACTACACGTACTGGGTATTACGGCAGAGGTCGCACCACAGAACATACACGACGTTTGCAGAGGTGCAGGAGAGGACTGTCCTGTGTCGAAACATTTTATCTGTCTGGTGACTGTTGAAAGTGCTGCCATCGACAAGATGCTGGCTACACATAGTGCACCTGGTGGCTGTACATCTATACACTCCTGGTGGGCGGGGATCTCTTTCTACTATTTGAAACGGAACAATCGCCGGATACACGTGATTGGTATCGTCAGCCAATCGGCATGCGTCTATTGTCATGCATTTCCCACGTGGCGCAAGCCGGTGCTTAACAGAGGACGCTGATACTGCAACACTTTGTCCAGACACAACTTTCGGTCATGTGACATCTACTTCAGGCCCCGCATGCTGCATGTTTATGACCGGACGAGACTTGCCACGCGCCGTGTCCACGCAATGTTTTTTCCTCTCTCCAATTCGCATGCAAAACGCTCATTTTAAGAATTACTGTTAGCGTCCTTAATGAAGCACCGGTTTTAAAATGAATATTTTGCATGCGAACTGTTTTTTAAAATTTAAATGCCGGATATTTACATTCATATGTAATCGAGCACATCGCACAAAATGCCACTTATTGGGCCTGAAATGTAGATGTGACTCTACCGAATGTTGTTGCTGGCTACCGAGTGTCCGGCATTAGTGTCCCGTAATTAAGCACCGGCTTTACAGGATGGCCACTTTTTCGGACAAATGGACACATGTTGAGGAAAAAAAGTGTCCATGCACGCTCCTGGGAGAAAAACACCGATATAGTCAAAATGTGTGTGTGTGTGTGTGTGTGTGTGTGTGTGTGTGTGTGTGTGTGTGTGTGTGTGTGTGTGTGTGTGTGTGTGTGCGTGTGTACGTGCGTGTGTGTGTAGGTCGGACAATGGGTATCCCGAGGGATTGTCGTTGAAAGCAGTCTATGATTGCAGTTTTCAGTACTGCAGTGGAGTGCTGTCTGTCTCAGATTCGGCTGTGGGCGAAGCGATGCGAGGGGTTAATTATTCACTTACCTGGCATACTTCCTCAATTCTTCAGATGTTCACAATATTTGCCGCCATTGGTGCATATAGTTTTGACCACTGTTTGCACACCAGCTCCAGCAAATTAATACAAGTGCAACTGCAGAGCTTAGAGAAAGGTTTCGGACGTACCCCGTTGAGTATTCTAAATAATCGATTTTTCCTATGCAAAAAGATGGAATTGTCCCCACTCACAAGCTGCCCGCGTTTGTCAGCTGAAGTTCGCGTGAATCAATTAACCGCATGTGGTTCCCTAACAATTTTAAAAAACTAACTGTAGTTGCCATTTGGCTATGCCTAAAACAGCTTTTGACTATTTCGGCCACAGGGAGGCGTGTGTGTGTATGTGAATGTGTGTGTGTGCCTATGTGTGTGCGTGCGCGCGCACGCGTGTATGTGTGTTTGTGTGTGTGCGTGTGTGTATTAGTGTGTGTGTGTGTGTGTGTGGACATATGTGTGTGTGTGCATGTGTATGTGTGTGCGCGCGTGTGTGTGTGTGCGTGCATGCATGTATGGGTGTCTGTTTCTGTGTGCAAGGGTGCCTCTGTGTGTGTGTGTCTGTGTGTGTGTGTGTGTTTGTGTGTGTGTGTATTTGTGTTTGTGTTTGTGTGTATGTGTGTGTATGTGTGTGTGTGTGTGTGTGTGTGCGTGCGTGCATGCGCGTGCGTGTGTGTGTGTGTGTGTGATTGCGCGTGTACGTTTGTGTCGCACATACCCTAATAAACCAACATTGCTGTTTAGAGAGCAATTGTGCACATATTACTGCTGCACAATGTAATGTAATCTAGTCCTAAATTATGTACAGAAATCACATTTGGCAGCATGATCAGTTCCACCTGGGACGGTTCCGCATCAATATTAGAAATAACTCCGATATCATATCAGAGATGCTAAGAATAGAAACGTTCATCACTGAAAGCCAGCATGGGATAAAAATCTGCGAAATTAAGACCGCATTTATACACTTGTCTGTTGCTGCAAAACACAGGGCTGGAGGAGTATTCAAATGCGACGAAATTCCTAAATCCCTGAAAGCACGCAGCATAGAGACAGTTCTTTGAGGACAATTCTAAAAGAACGGCAGTCAAAGAGAGAATAACCATTTTGAGGATCAACCTTTGCTTGCTCTTGACAACAAGCCAGTTTTGCAAACATGGCTCATTGCATCTCTCACTGATTTGCCCACAGCCCTCGTTGCCACAAGCCCTGCACATCGAGTCTGGGCTGCAGTCCCACTTTCGGCGCCACCGACTCCTTCGAAAATCTTCAGACCACCATGCCGTGTTTGTTTATGTGCGCATGTGTATATATGTGTTTGTGTGTGTATGTGCGTCCGCGCATGTGTGTGCGCATGTGTGCGTGTGCCGGGAGGATGTTTTGCATCTAATTGTGCCGCGCCGTATTAGTGCTGAAAATAAGCGGCAAAGATAATGCAAGACACAACAATTCTTACCAAGCCTGGCTTGACCCGCATTCCCACCATGGTCTACATAGATCACATAAAATGGGCCAGCCATTCTGTTTGGATGTTAGAAAAACGTCTGCCATGAAGGTCTGCTACGGGGAACTGAGCCATGGAAAACGTTCCCAAGGTGGCCACAATAGAGGGCTCAGGGATTTACTCGAAGCCTCTTCCCGAGGGCTCTCTGGTGATTCTGGAGGCCTTGCCTCAGAGAGATTGACATGTCGAAGTCGCATCCGCATGTTGCTGTAGTGATGGTTCAAGTGAGGCAGACTAGAGAGGCCCTCAAATAACGTGCACAACGCAGAGCCACAGCCAACACCTCCCGTGGTCCTCTTGCAGTCGCTGTGACTGCCGCTTTTTGGCACACCAAGCCTGACCAGCCTTTTGAGACACACCCCCCCCCCCCCCATTAGATTCCTGTAACACAAGGGACCTGTTTGCTTATGAAGGGCTATATCACTCTCACCAAACCACCATCTCCACCATAACAACGAGAGAGAGAGAGAGAGAGAGAGAGAGAGAGACAGAGAGAGAGACAGAGAGAGAGACAGAGAGAGAGAGAGAGAGAGAGAGAGAGACAGAGAGAGAGAGAACGAACGAACGAAATACTTTATTAGTTTAGGCCTCTGGCCCATCGTAACATAATTGTTTTTAAATCACTCTGGTTGTGCTGACGGCATCTCTTCTTCTCCTAAATGCATGCAGCAAGTACAGTGACACAGATCTGATCGTATTGACATTGTCGGATGCCAGCACCATCGCAATATCAACACGTTTAGCTACATCAAACAAATTAAAAACATAATTTTGCCTTATATCTGCGTAGGCCGGGCATCTAAACAGGAAATGAATCTCATCTTCATCTTCCTCGTTGCATGATGGACAAAGGAAAGATAGTTGAGGATTATTTGTGAAGTGGTGTCTGTGGATGATTAAATCGCTAAAACCGGCACGAAAACGGACAAATATATCTTTGAGGATTCGCCGATCAATCGTGCACAAATACTGTTCCCGGCTGAAAAGACATTTGATTTGCCGATATAGAAGGCATACCTTTCACTGCTTGCAAGAGAGTTGTACCAAACTTGTACATATTCGGTTATTAGACGTTCCCGCAGCTCCTTTAGGAATTGCTTCTCATTCTTTACATATTGCAATCTCCACAAATTTTCAAAATTGTGTTTACACAGCAGAGAGAGAAAGAGAGAGAGAGAGAGAGAGAGAGAGAGAGAGAGAGAGAGAGAGAGAGAAAAAGAGAGAGAGAGAGAAAGAGAGAGAGAGAGAAAGAGAGAGAGAGGGAGAGAGAGAGAGAGAGAGAGAGAGAGAGAGGGGGAGAGAGAGAGATGGTGGTGGCTGCAATATCCAAGACATTCATTCGTCAAGTTTTCACGCACGTGTTACACATATGAAAACAGGGTACATGGTCTCCAAATACATAGAAAGTGCACCGCGACATTTGAAAGAACGTTTTGGATATTTCAAAATGTAGCTGATAATGCAGACCAGACACAACGACCGTTCAAGAATGCTTTCTCAACGAAATCAAAGTGATTGAACGTATATGATAATTCCCATCGCATATAAACCTCAACCACTACCTTTGAGAATTTTGAATGCTACACGTGACATAATCCAGAGCAATAATAATCAGTTTGAGATATTTGCGAAGACTTGCAGCGACACGGGAGTGCCTTGTCGACATGGCTTGATCGTGCTGACTTTGTCCCAGGCAGAGAATCATAGCTCGTGTGACATGTACCTCATGGGAATCTATTTTGCACGTGCGAAAATGGCTTTGTGAGACACGCGGATTTCCGCGCATTTGCGTGAAAATCCCGACAGTGTGAAGTACGAAGCGAATGCGACACTGACGCGTGAGAACGTGAGAACGCGAGATCTCACGTGAGAACGTGAGAACGGAAAACTGAAGTACTGATGGCGATCACGTCAGTGAAGAATGGCTCGCAACACAAACATAGCACTCTGTAAGCACGCAAAGCATCGGCCACTGGATGAAACTAATAAAATGGACGTTGGGCATGACACCGGCGCTCACTCAGCCCATTACGACCAGCACTTGGGGAACAGCCCCACCATTTCCCGCGGCCCCATGGGACTCGAACCTTTTACAATCCAGTCCGCTTGGGCGTGCGTTAGCTGCGGTGCTTAGCATGACGTGTCAAAGTGGCAGGTCTCGGTTGAACGATGTTGGAGACTTAAACAGCATCAGATCGCACCTCTGGATTGTCATAGGACTGCGTCCAGATTTGTGTAGGATATGAATCTGTTTCTGTGAGCAACTGTTTCTCTTTATACATTAAAAAAAAACTCAGCTGTGAGCTGAGGGCGAGAATAGACCCACCGCGTCTTGCTGTGCGATTCGTAAGCGGCAAACAACGATGAAAATCTTAACCTGACTTGCCCTTACCCTAATTCCAGTGATTTCGTGATCACAGTTTGTGTTGTTGTTGTTCAGCGACCGTAGCAAGATTACTATGATCAAGATACGTACACACTTGCAGTATCATCACCTTTGATTACAGTACCTCTGTAAAGTTACTGTCGAACACTTGGTTCTTTGAAAGAGGAAGCTCCATGCAAGAAACAGCAGCGCTTTAAACCCATATCTAAGCATGTACCGGTACAAAAAGCAAACATACAAGTTAGTGCACAACTTTGCTTTGAACTCTCACCCACCTTTAACTGGAAACGAGACAACCTTCTACGTGGCTCTTTTGGAGCTTTTCCCTCGTGTTGTATAAGGTGAGCGCCCCGGGGCGTTCTGCATTTAGCATTATAGGTAATGGGAAGTAGGTCAGAGCGCCCTGGGGCGTTCTGCATTTAGCATTATAGGTAATGGGAAGTAGGTCAGAGCGTCCCGGGGCGTTCTGCATTTAGCATTATAGGTAATGGGAAGTAGGTCAGAGCGCCCCAGGGCGTTCTGCATTTAGCATTATAGGCAATGGGAAGTAGGTCAGAGCGCCCCAGGGCGTTCTGCATTTAGCATTATAGGCAATGGGAAGTAGGTCAGAGCGCCCCGGGGCGTTCTGCATTTAGCATTACAGGTAATGGGAAGTAGGTCAGAGCGTCCCGGGGCGTTCTGCATTTAGCATTACAGGTAATGGGAAGTAGGTCAGAGCGCCCCGGGGCGTTCTGCATTTAGCATTACAGGTAATGGGAAGTAGGTCAGAGCGCCCCGGGGCGTTCTGCATTTAGCATTATAGGTAATGGGAAGTAGGTCAGAGCGCCCCGGGGCGTTCTGCATTTAGCATTACAGGTAATGGGAAGTAGGTCAGAGCGCCCCGGGGCGTTCTGCATTTAGCATTATAGGTAATGGGAAGTAGGTCAGAGCGCCAAGGGGCGTTCTCCTTATACAACGCGCGCTGCTTCAGCGATTAGAGCGCTCGCCAGCAGTCGCTCGCTGCTAGCGGTAGCGGCGTTCGAAGCTGCGCGGTTCCTCGAGTCACATCCTCGTACAAGGTGCTTCACTGGAGCTGGCGGCCCCCACCGAGGAGTACAACCGGGAGCCTGTGAAGGCAGTGTTGGCACAACGTAGAGCTATTGTGGGGTTTCATGCCTCCCAGGGAATGGAGATGGTGCTGGTAGCTGACTGCGAGTGCTAAGTATCGTTGTATGTTGTCAGGTGCTCG
>JAWQFJ010025157.1:15000-17500 GCA_034096865.1 Theodoxus fluviatilis
TTTCAGGCTGCAGTTTGAACCGACTGCATTTTCGTTTAAACCCAGCTGTTACTACATTTACAGTGGATTTAAAAGTGGTATTAGGGAGAAATGCACACACGCTATTGGAAATTATTAGGACCGTACATTTGGTATCAGTTGTGATGGATTTCAGTTTCTAGATAATGCGATTCCCGTAGGTCTGATTCAGAGTGCAATGTGATTGTTTTCTTTGGATGGGCTGAAGCTCTGAGGGCCATGACAGCCGAGGCAAAACTGTCGCAAGAGAAACGATCTTGCATTATATGTTGCTGGATCCGCAGAAATTGTGTTATGTATTGAAGTACAAGAAAGAGAGTGAGTGGACCATGAAGAAGACATGCAGCTTTAGGGTCATCAGGACAAATGTTTGGATGGACGGATTTGTACGGCCTATACGTCTTTGTGGGCTATGCAAATCCATTGATCACGACAATCACAAGAGCTGGTCAGAGCAAATGCAAGTCCAGTCTCCATTGTCCTAGCTATTCGCCTTATACGAATCTCGCAGAGAAATGAGGTGGGTCTATTCTTACCCCCAACCCACAGAGGTCTATTCTTACCCCCAACCCACTGGGGGTCTATTCTTACCCCCAACCCACAGAGGTCTATTCTTACCCCCAACCCACTGGGGGTCTATTCTTACCCCCAACCCACAGAGGTCTATTCTTACCCCCAACCCACTGGGGGTCTATTCTTACCCCCAACCCACAGGGGTCTATTCTTACCCCCAACCCACAGGGGGTCTATTCTTACCCCCAACCCACAGGGGTCTATTCTTACCCCAACCCACAGGGGGTCTATTCTTACCCCCAACCCACAGGGGTCTATTCTTACCCCCAACCCACAGGGGTCTATTCTTACCCCCAACCCACTGGGGGTCTATTTTTACCCCCAACCCACAGAGGTCTATTCTTACCCCCAACCCACTGGGGGTCTATTCTTACTCCCAACCCACAGAGGTCTATTCTTACCCCCAACCCACTGGGGGTCTATTCTTACCCCCAACCCACTGGGGGTCTATTCTTACCCCCAACCCACAGAGGTCTATTCTTACCCCCAACTCACTGGGGGTCTATTCTTACCCCCAACCCACAGACTTACGAGTGCTTCCACAGACAGATCGAAAGAACGAGAATACCCTTTTTGCACGCAGATATATTCGGGATGTTTTATCAGAATATTCAATAATGACATATCTCTATTGATGACATGTTCATTCTTCTTTTATTAATCGGACATTTGTGACCCTCAAGCACAAAATGATTCTTGCATGAACATTTGGACATCTTGAGATAACGTAACAGCATGAAGGTCTTTGAATTTTCTTTTAAACCATGAACAGCTTGAATTGACAATTTTGTTTTCCTGGTCTGGCGAGGACAGAAAATTCACGATCATCGAGTCGATGAGTGCACGATTAAGTAAGATGATAACCAAAAAATGGCATTAAATCACAAAACAAAGTTTCATGACAACCAAAATCACCGATTACATTAATAACTGACCATTTTTACACCTACAGCTATGTGCTCAAACCTTGTAAAGCAAACAAAACATACTGCAGGGAGTGTCCCGGACACGCATCAAAACTAAGTGCACGAGTGATCATTTCGCTTAGTTCTCATTTGTTTCATCTGCTCCGACATGGTAAGCTGGCTATGCCAAGAAACCAACATTAGTTGATACATTTTTCTTTCTAAGGTGATGTCCATGAGGAAGAAAACGCGTTACGTTGACTTTCTCAAACCCGATGCCAGTCGACGTTACCTCAACAAAATTGAGGTGATCGGTCTAGTGGTTTTTGTGCTCAATGTTCTTACACAGCCTAAAAAGGCTGATAGGCCGTAAAACTCCATCCATCCACCCACCCATCCATCCATCCATCCATCCATCCATCCATCCATCCATCCATCCATCCATCCATCCATCCATCCATCCATCCATC
Source organism: Theodoxus fluviatilis (assembly GCA_034096865.1). Lineage (NCBI taxonomy): Eukaryota > Metazoa > Mollusca > Gastropoda > Cycloneritida > Neritidae > Theodoxus > Theodoxus fluviatilis. Next base: position 16,967 of record JAWQFJ010025157.1, read on the forward strand.
CATCCATCCATCCATCCATCCATCCATCCATCCATCCATCCATCCATCCATCCATCCATCCATCCATCCATCCATCCATCCATCCATCCATCCATCCATCCATCCATCCATCCAACCATCTATCCATCCATCCATCCATACCAGCTGACGAAGGACCAACTTGATCATTCCGCCAACGAGTGCCATGGACATATTTCATTGTTGTACTCGGAACATCGGCGTACACGTTGGAAGAGTTCAACAATAATAGGTCTTTGGAAGCCTATCGATTCTTCATAGCATGATTCGTGGGAGATGCCTGCTGATTCTCGCCGGGTTTGTCTCGAAGGTCAGATCTATTCTGTAAATCTTTTTTTTCTCCATCCTCTTCGTCAAGCTTTGGTCACCCTTTGCACAATCGGGCCTTGATTGGTTTTCTAATGGTATAAAGTAGTAGGAACTTTTGACTCCTCTTTATTTGTCTTTTTGTTGGTTGTTTAAACAATCTTTAACCCAGCAAGAAGTAGGCATGGTTGGACGTCTCCCGTATCACAG
>JAWQFJ010025157.1:22500-42642 GCA_034096865.1 Theodoxus fluviatilis
CGCACGCATCTACATACACACGAACACACACACACACACACACACACACACACACACAAGCGCGCGCTCGCGCGCACCACCTTTCTTAGCTCACCCTCTTTCCGCGAATATGTTCGAACATTTTTTCACTTTCCCGTTATGCCTTCGTGGTTATTACTGCTTCTGTTGGTTATGACAGACGGACACAAGGACGGACAAACGGAGAGACGGGTGGGTGGATGGATGGACGAATGGATGGATGAACCGACTCATAAACGGACGGATGAAAGGAGGGATGAACGGACGGCCAGACGGACGGACGAAGGGAAGGACGGACGGACCCAAGAATGAAAAGACTTTTGGCCTACAGTATGTGAATACGAAAAGCATGAGGAGCTCAAAGACGTCCTGTAGATTATTATGGGTGTCTATTGCAGCCTCGAGATAGTCCGCCTTCGCAAGCCAGGTCTCCGCTCTAAACAAAGCACAGCCATGCGTCCAGATTCCCTCGTGACCCTAATGCTGCTTGTGACGTCACTGTGGTCAGCTCAGGCGGCCATCTTGCGACCCGATTGGTTTCCCTACTTCAGGGAGGATATCCAGGGTAAGTACACTTAAAGTCCTCTCTGTCTTTCCTGCCTCTATAATCCACCCGACTGAAGTATCTCCGCAAGGATAGATTCAGTGGCCCCTGGAAGAGACTCCAACCACACGAAAATGAGAAAACTCATAGAAGCTAATCGGACACACAAGACAAAGAGCACACGTATGACTGCGAATAGCCTGTAACCGCATTAGAGTCAAGCCATGTTCAGTCACTGAACTTGCACATCTTGATTTCACTGAAATAAAAGTAACGTAAAACAGTGTGTTTACTTTTCACACTTCGTGAAGAAAACTATACGTTGAACTAGTGAGCACTCTGAGAGTGCAAACTGTAAAGAATGCGTGGTATGGCATTATATGGATTGTCCATTGCTGTGTAAAACCAGGCAAATGTTTAACACAAGTTGACAGGGTAAGTTCTTCCTCAAGATCTGGCAAATGAACGAAATTTATTCAAGAAAACAGCAAATTTACAATGCACACTTCAATGTCATTGCAAAATTCGATGTAACACACAGCAAAAGATGGTCATCGAAATACAGCCACGGTGTATTAGACTCGACTACGCTCCACAGTCACAGACACAGGAAATCAAAACATTTAAACGTGCATAAACGATGTCTATGGCAAAGAAAACATTTTCTTAGCGTCTATCAACACAACATGGGGCGCAGAAGATTAACAAATGAAGCGCTGCACTACATCTGTAGGTGCTCGGAAGAGGCAAAAAGCGCTCAATTCTCACCCCAACCCTAGAAAGTCCCAGGTGGGAAAGAATACATCAATTTAGGCAAGTTGTCTAAACGCAGCCGCCAGGATCAGGGGCGGGGAAAACCCCTCGGCTTTGGGTCACGGGCAGCCTCACGCTTGGCCGACGATGTGATCGCGAACGCGTTGCCCCTCACAATTGACAGCGAGATTCTCTGGAAAAGGAACTGTGTCTGGCGTGAGTCATCTGTCGACAGTGCAATCCGTTGGCCGATCTCTCGGATGAGTTCCGTTGCTGCCGGTCCGACTACTCCGGTTGTTTCAACAGCAAACGGGACGAAGTGGTACCTTTCCGAGATAGAGGCGTACTTCCTCCTCTTCGAACCTTCGGCTGTCCGGCAGGCGTTCCCTGGGTCGATAGCAGAATCTGTCATTGAAGACGGCGCGAAAGAGTCAGAGCAGGTGGCGTCCCAAACAAGTGACTTGCCGTTCTTAAATGGGAAGACAGTCATGCCGTCGGGGCGTCGCCCATCTCCTCTGTCGAGGCCAACCGGTTCCATAACGGAGTACAGGCCTGCGGAGTCGAGCGACCGTTTGATGACATCGTTGAGAGCGGCGTGGCGTGGGAATCTCCCGGCACTGTAGCGGCATGAAAGCGGATGCAAGCCGTAGGTGTCGACCGTCTTGCCGCATCGACAGGGGTGGCTCTGGCACATCTGCTGGCCGAGGCGGAGAGAGACAGCAATCCTGAGCGTCTCGTCGTCTAGGAGGGTGCCGAGCGAAGTGGCGGGAATGGCGTGTAACCAGCATCCGCTGTTCGGTTGTGCGGCCGAGCCCAGACAAACCAAACGATGCTGGTTAAGACGGGGTCTGAGCTCGTTCGCGACAGCTCGACTGGCAGTGCGATCCCAACTGTGCTGGGATTCCGGGATATCGGCATATGGGAGCCCCTTCTGTCTCCAACGGCCGAGAGCGTCCTCTGCGTCCACTGGAGATGAATCGCCGTCCGTGTTTTGGCCAAGGATGGCTTTGACGAGCCGTTCGCTAGAGTAGACAGAGGCCAGGAAAGCAGGGAGTGCCAAGTCGCTGGCGGTCCTAAGGCCTACGCCACCCTCAGCCAGTGGTAGCGTCGCCTGTCGCCAGCCCGTGTCGTCGAAAGCGATGTTGAGGAGGCGTTCGGCGGCCTTTTTCAGGACACTGTCAAACTCGAGGAGCTCTGCCTCGGCGGTGTATGCTCGGCAGCTTCGGAGTGTATAAAGGAGTTTCGGCGCCGCGAAGCAATTCCTGAGGAGGAACAGAGCAGGATGCGAATCGAGGTATTCGAGACGGGTCGTCATGGAGCGCAGATCATCTGTCTTTTTTACTATTGTAGCCGACGTCGCGATCGCACTAATTGGTGAGCCCAGCAGTTCCAGATGGTCCAGCTCCGTCACTCGGACACCAGGCAGGACAGGTCTAAAATTGGCCAAGTGGGCGGCGAATTGCTCAGCGGGGAAACCAACGTTGACGATTTCCGACTTATCCGGGTTGACCTCCAGGCCGAGGGAGCTCAGTCTGCGAACGGCGGTTTCGACATCGTGCAGGACGGAGGCAGGGTTTCCACCAATCGTGGCGTCGTCCAGGTACCACACATTCAGGTCGGACGTGAGACCACGGGCGACTTCGTCGACTGTGGCGGCGAACAGCATAGGTCCCAAGGGGTCTCCCTGTTGAACGCCGGTAGCCGACTCGATCTCCTTGCCGTCGGCAAGAACGGTAGAGGAGCGATGATAGGCCAGGTGCACAAGTGGGTAGGCTTCCGGTGCCCGTTTTAAGCAGGCTTCGAGAAGTCGGTCTCTGCGGACGCTGTTGAATGCGTTTCTCATGTCGAGCTTCACGATGACTGCCGGGCCGGCGTCCCCGCGCCGCTCCACGAACCTGCGGACTGCATGAGCCGCACCCTCGCATCCGCCCCTCACCCCGACACCCAGTTGGACCGGCTTGAACTCAGCACTGAGACGGCGCACTATCGGTCGGCACACCACCTTAGCGGCTAACCGGCGGAAGGTATTGCCCACAGCGATGGGCCGTATCCCACCATCCTTCTTTTTGAGGGGGGTCAGGTTGGCAGCGAAGAGAAGTTGTCTGGCGACATCCGGGATGTCGGCGGCAAGGATACGATTCACCAGGTTGGTGATAGAACGACGGAGACTTGCCCCAGCTTCGGCCGTGGATCGCGAGACGAGGTCCTTGATGTGGCCAGGGCGGAGACCATCGACGCCACCACTGCTACTTCCGGCGAACGAACGAAGGGCAGCCATAACGTCTTCCTCCGTCGCATGTAGAGCAGTAACTCCAGTTGTTGGGACTGGTGGTGTTAAGTCATAAGGGGCGGCAGGGTGTTTGAGGCGGAGCGAAGCTAAAACCTCGGGTGTCGGGTGTCTCCGGATTTGCTTCAGCGGACGTTACATCATCAGTTTTGTGACGTCACATTGTGACGCTGCCCATGAAAAAACTCAGACAGGGGCAGTTTGAAAATGGAGATCGAATCTCTGCACGAACGGCAAAGCTTTATCAAGGTTGACTTTGTAATTCGTGCTGTGCATCACTGAACGGAATCATTCGCAGACTCGATAGTCTTCGCCCAGTGCTGCACAGGACTGTCGCGGTGCCAGTGGAGTCGTCCTGAGTCTGCAGGAGCAGTGATGGCGACCGATTTACTGCTGTTCGACGGATTCCAAGTTACCAACATGGCTGCCCGAAAACACGCGCTCTCGATTACAGTCCTTCTTGCTCTGGGGCGGACCAAGAGGGCGGCCAGGATTGGGCAGCCCAGGCCCACGGAGACTGTCCATGCGGCCCCAAGAGGACGAAACTTTACAGAAGGGTTCTTCGGTACAGTACGAGTGACGAGACGTTAGCTGAGGCTCGGAGCTTTACTGGCGGGTGCGGGTGTGAATAATGTCAGTGGGGACCGATGAGCGCTTGCAGCGAGAGTGTCGGCGGGGGCCGCTTTAGCGTATGTAGACTGTGTTGGCGGGGGCCGCACGTCAGCGCCCGTGCGCCCTGGTGTGGGGCGGGGCAGTTGAGTTGTGCCAATTATACTCATTCATAGATCTGTGCTGGTGTTTGTGTTTTTTCTTGTTTATTTTTATTGTGCGGGCTAGGCTAACCCGAGGCCCAGTTAGCTGGTCCGTAACACAAACCTCCACCAAGGAAACCAAAACTCTAAGACGGCGCACTCCTCTAATTTTGCTATACGCGGAGCGCGGTACGGATTTAGAGTTACGTCCCCCTTTTCCCGTGTCTTTTGGCGCTGGCGAGAATAACAACAAATTAATAGGAGTCTACAACTTTCGGCGTTTTGCATTCCTAATTCTGCAAACTACATACATAATGCATACAGCAGAGGATAATTGCAATAAATCACTTACCTCAACGTATGAAAGAGGGCAGGTTTCTGCAACTAGGAATGCAGAGGAATCAAAGAACATAGACATAAAGAAGCGTCACTCCTGTATCTTGTATAGTAAAAACGCAGGACGAGATTTTGCTTACGTCACAGGTATTTTTTACGTCACAGTCACTCACGAGTAATTTCCCTTGTTTTCGGATGGATGTAATTATAGTAACATGAGTAGATGGTGTGGCATGTGTTGCTCCTTTCGGGATTGTAGAAACAGGTATTACTCGTGCAAGTCAACATCCCAACACTTCTACAGGTTTCCAACTGACGTTGAGAGGTTAGAACATGCGTATTATTTTTGTTTTAGCTCAAATTTTACAATATTTGTCACATTATATCTAAATGGGAACGGACCTATCCTGTACGTGTCCGCGGAGGTGTTCTGTTAGGTTTCGCCACTGTTGAAATAAGTTAATTTGTGTACTTTGTTTTTCACTTCAGGTCTTTAGACTCGCCAAAATCAGCCGTTAAGTCGGGACAGAGAGACAGACATACAGATAAAATTTCGTCACGTTATTGATGACGTCACACATTTTGCATTTTGCCATTCCGTCAATTGACATATTAGGGAGGTGCTTTCGAGTTTACGAACTTAAAAAACCACTTTCTTTTCAAACCTCGATTCTGAAAATTTGACAAATTCAATCGGACCTAACTTCCAGTAAGTGTGCAAAATGTCAGTGAAATCCGTCCAGTAGTTTTTGAGAAATCAGCCGTTAAGTCGGGACTGACAGACAGACACACACACACACACACACACACACACACACACACACACACACACACACACACACACACACACACACACACACACAGATAAAGTCTGTAGGACCTCCAGTAAACCTGGAGGGACATGATATTGCAGCTCAATTTTCTAACCCGTACCTTCGACGCTTCATTTTCAGCTATGAGAATGAAAGCGTCAATTCTAATTCCTGCCAGAAACACCATAGTGTTCAAAGTAATGATAGGAAAAGCGTTCTAACCTATTGATATCAGTCGCTTTCTCTAATGGGAGACCCGAAATGCCATCGTAGCCTACTGCTCCATCGTCTATAGCTGCTGCTCAGAGCGCTGACCATATGCGTCTGGTGTTTATTTCTTTATTTAGACCAGCTTGGTATAGGGACGTACTTTCCCATGGAGAAAATTGTGTTTAGATCTTTTAAGAGAGATCTGGTTTACTGAGACTTTGACCCTTTTCCCAGCTCTTGGATGGGAATTTTTTCATTTAAGTCACTCGATTCTTCAGTCACGTACTCGGCTGATTAGTGTTCACGTTTATGAACGACGGAACAAACGATGTTTCACATATATAATTTCTACCTTCAAGAAATAAAATAAAAAACACTTGCACGCACCTGCATTCTGCCATTCATACACTAAACTGTATTCCTCTCGCACATGGCATAGATACAACACTCACTATACATGTGTATCTCGCACAAGCGCTCCAGGGGAAAGACACGTAAAAACGGGGAGATCACTCTGTTGGAAATCTCGCTGAAATTAGCCGAGTGCGTGGTCTTAGTACTGTATGGTCTTTGATTGTAGTGGCTGAAAGCGATTTCTGGGTGCCGAGCGAATACGACGACATCAACATTTCACGTCATGACCTTCGGGATTTGCAATAACAGACATTATTCACGCCAGATACTTCCGGTTTTCAAATCGAGGCTAACTGGGCAAAAAACGAAACCAGCATGGCGAAACAGAAGGCTTCATCGTCATGTGGACACTGCTGTGTTCCTAATTGCAAGAACGATGATCGATATGACGATGTAACAACCTCTACTCATGAGAAACCTATTGTGATTGGTCCAAAAATAAAATTTTAGCCAATGGTAGAGAGCCATGTATACAGTCTTGATCACACCGGACATGTTGATGTCGGCATGGCAGACGATGCAAGCCCAACTGGCAGTAGTCGCTTGTCTCGCAGTTTTGAATAAAAATTAAGTATATGATCAGATATAACAAACCATCTGCAAAGACAGCCCACGGTTATATTAGCGTAATAAAGTAACATATAGGCTTACTGACCTTATTTCAAGAAACACCAGTTACTATGTTAGGTCGTGCGAAGTGATGGAATGCTCTTGCTTCGTGGTGTAAACATATCAGTGTCCCAGCAATAAACAAGAAAAACAACAACAACACATATATTTAGCAGAAAACGTGTTATTTCAATCCTTCAAAACTCATTTTGTGGCTAGATTTCACCTTTGCAGACCATTCAAAGCTGTAAACGATTGCTTTTACAAGACCTAGATTTAAGCTCTTGTTACCTTGAATTTTTTTGCCAGGATCATGCCGAATCTTCCAGATCCATTGTTTCTTCTGCTTCTTGTCTGTGGGGAAATGGAAAAAGGACAGTCTGGAGTTCTCGTCATATCGATCATCGTTCTCGCAACTAGGAACACAGCAGTATCTACGTGATAATGAAGCCGTCTGTTTCGCCATAGACGTTATTCACACTTGCTTCCATGTTTGCCCAGTTAGCCTCGTTTTCGATTTCAAAATGGCCGCTGCGTGAATAACGTCTATTCTCTGTTTGGTCGTAATTCCAAAACGAGACAAAGAGATAACATCCATAATTTACTGGATTGGTCCTTGCGTAAAACACTGACCTTGAACCACATTTCAGCAGGATCCGTTTGGAATGTTTTAGGTTATTTTGCTGAATAACTAATTCAGTACTGAGGGAAAAACATAACCTCCTCAGCGGTGGTAATAATGTTGAGAAAACGTCTTCAACCGTTTTTAGAATATGCAGTTTTGAGCGTAAGGGCTAAAAACCAGAGTGACTAAAATCATGAATTTTTAAGTTGGCGATGTGGATAGGGAAATGGAAGAGGACGATGATGATTGTTAAAATATCAGAATTAATTCTGTCATTGCATTTTCCATTTCCCCGATGAATAATTTGTCCTGTTTGAAAATGTTGACAATCTTTTCACACAGAATCTTGAGAGAGAGAGAGAGAGAGAGAGAGAGAGAGAGAGAGAGAGAGAGAGAGAGACATACATAGGCAGAGGCAGAGGCAGAGGCAGAGGCAGAGAGAGAGAGAGAGAGAGAGAGAGAGAGAGAGAGAGAGAGAGGGAGAGAGAGAGAGGATGAGGATAACTGTATTTCGTACAGCAATTTCCCATCATGTCAATATTTACACTGTTATTATGTGTGTGGCAGAATATCTCCGTAAGACTGCCACGACTAATGCAATACCAGAGTAACAAAAATATCCAGAAGTGGTTTATTCACCGTTATTTAGATATGTACAAGCGCGCAGCATATGTACATGATTTAATTATTGAATTTCGTTTCACTAGTTTGTGTTTTACCACAGCTCTACCGCAGTCTAGCGAACATGAAATGGATTACATTGAAGCACGTTTGTGCATCGAAGGCTGCTCTAGAGAATAAAGCAAACGGCCTTCAGTTGAGACAATCGAATCAAATGTCACCACATGTGACGAGTAGGTCTTTTAAAATCAATTTAGAACTGGCTCAATATACGTCTAGGGGTGTACTTCTTGAAACCCACTCGCACACCTTCATTCTTTCATCCAAATAGTGAATGGAATAAGTCTGAAATGACAGAATGGAACCACAGGAATCAAATTAACGGCTTTAATTGTCTCACAAACATAAATCAAATGAAGAGCGTCGAGCGCTGCAAAGCTTTACTAAGTAATGATACAATAGATCAATTCCCAAACCCAAATAAGAAGAATAGACTCTGCGAAACCGGGGGATAAAAGAGATACTTAGCTGATTCGACGAAACATCCACGAGGCGGCATACACTAGCCAGAGCCTCGCATCACTCGAGCCCGTGAGCACGTGGGCCCGCGAACACGCAAGCAGCGTGGGGGTGGGAGGTTAGGATATCCCGTGCGCTCAGGGCACACTCACAAACACATATTCAAACCACGACGAAACACACCTCTCGGGAGGGGAGGGTGACTTATCACCCCAGCAGACTTGTGAGATGAAAACGGTTTTCTCCGGTCGACGAACATAACCCGGGTAAACTTCAGGTCACTGCTGTGGCTTTCCTGAGGAGTCGCTGGCTGGAGTGGGGAGAAAAGTTGAGCTGTACTTGGGCTGGCTGAGCGGATGAGCTTGGAGGGGGGGGGGAGGAGAAGACGGCAGGTTGACACCGGGCGACAGGAATTCCTCACTCTCTCCCTGTCGGTGAAGATGCTAGGGTCAGCGTGTTCGAACTAGGCTGGAACGGGAGGCACACTGCACGTGCCGGGCAGACGATAGGCTTTCGCATTTCACTCCTCAGTCCAGCGTCGCTGACGAGGTGACACTTCTGTTTTCCCAAACTCATAATTCTGGCTGATGCCGCACTAAAAACTGGAACAGGGCGCTGATACCTACGGGGGTCTGTTCAGTGAAAATAATACTTGAGCGCCACGAATCACATACCACGGGGGATTTTATATGGGCACAGAAAATCCTCTGTCCATTCTGTCCAATCACGACACGGTGGGCGATCTCCAGTCACGTTTTAACACCATCAACCAATCAACGTTCAGCAGTATATATATCACTTTTAAGTCACATGTCTCTTATCCTCAGTCGTGATTGCTCCTCTCAAGCTGACCCTCCCATTAGACGGCTCTCGTGGGGAATTGTATGAGGATTGTGTGAAGTGAGATCACCAGTCAAGAAACAGTCAATTCCCAATTTAAAACGTTTTACTAAGTCATTCTCCTCCAGCAAGAGTTAATATTTATCTGTCTCTTGCCCCCTTCAATTCCACAATTAAATAGGATGTATTCCTAGACCCACACCGGTTGGGCAGTTTATGTATTCACATAACTACGGTCTGGCAGAGTATTAAGAAATCCCCAATGATAACAATAACAAACAGCCGTGGGAGGAAACTTGTTCTCGCCACACCACATATGAAACGAAGTTCAGTTCAAAGCAAATAGTTTGCGAAGACAGTGCTGCACATGTGTATATGTATGTGCAGAGTAAGTAATGGCCGCTGAGGCTTAAAAAGCGCTCAATAGCGGTCGGGCCTCTGGGTCGCGGTCTTGATCGCTCACCTGCTGTCGCTCGCGGCTAGCGGAAGCAGCGTTCGCGGATCCTAGAGCTGCATCCTTGGGCAAGGTGCCAAAGAATATTATTCGCATTAGTTCTCCTCGCAAGGAGTATAAAGGGTATCTGTGAGGGCAGCTACTGCACTCTGTAGTGCGATGCACTTTTGTGACCGGACGTGAGTCAGTATCGGGTTGCAAAACGTCCCAGGGAGTGGACTTGGTGCTGGTACACTGGTCCGCTAAAGTTAAGGGCCGGTACGAAAATTAGCTATAAAAGCTGAACGAGTAAATATTGAGTAACCATATACATATGCTCGGAAAGGACATTTATTTTTCATTATGATTCCGTTACACGATTATCTTAACTCAGCGCTGCGCAGCTGGGCGTCAAAATGAGTACCCCCCGAAAATGAACTTGCAAAACGACTTTTTCCGTTTCTTAAATTCATAAAATATTCAGATGCAACAGTATTTTGTAAAACTAAACGTCAAACGATAGCCAAACCATTTATCTTTAAGACACCATGCGTTTTGAAGAGAAAACAAAAAGGGTGTGGCTTCTACGGGCTTTGAAAGTCAGGAGGCGTTAACACGTTTTGCAGGCAAAAACGCTGGTTTTAAGGCCTTTTTTTCTCGGGTGACAGTGCGGTATTGTCCATATCTCAGCGTTTTTACAAGATACAGCAATGAAAATTGGCGACCATAAAAAGACGTCTTTTGTCTAGATGCTCACCAAAACTTATGTCAATACCTTAAAAGTGCAAGTGTCGACAAGCATCTTAAGGCGGTACTTTACGGTCGGCGCTGAAACAAAAGTTATGAATGGGAAAAAGTTGGGCTTCTGCATGCTGAGTTAAGATAATCGTGGGATCATAAAGAAGAATGAATGTCCTTTCCGAGCATATGTATATTGTTACTCAATATTTACTCGTTCAGCTTTTATAGCAAATTTCGCACCGACCCTTAACTTTTGCCGACCAGTGTACCTATTGCGCGTGTTATCCTTCTGTCACTGCGTTTGTCGTCAAATGCTATTGAATGATTGATCCAGCTGCACGGTGATCAGGGGGTAAAGTGCAAAGCGGTTTGAGACCCAGACATTGGAGATAAGTCGCTATACAAAGCTTCACCTTTTACTGGTCTCAATGTAGTAACATATACGCTTGTTTCCTCAGGTCGCGGACTGCAGAACGTGATGGACTACTTGATTGGTGAGTCCTCTCGTACAGAAAACGCCTCTCTGCATTCACATACCAATCAATGACATCCCCAAACCAGTTAGGAAGAGGAGGAGGAGGGGGGGGAGCAGGAGGAGTCGGAGGAGGAGGGGGGGGGGAGGAAGGAGGAAGAGGAGGAGGAGGGGGAGGGAGGAGGAGGAGGAGGAGGAGGAGGGGGGGGGAGAAGGAGGAGGAGGAGGAGGAGACGGGAGGAGGAGAAGGGAGGAGGGAGGAGGAGGAGGGGGGAAGAGAACGGTCGGGGGAGTGGGAGGAGGAAGGGGAGGAGGAGGAGAGAGGAGGAGGAGGAGGAAGGGGAGGAGGAGGCGGGGAAGGGGAGGAGGAGGGAGGGAGGGAGGGAGGGAGGGAGGGAGGGAGGGAGGGAGGGAGGGAGGGAAAGAGGGAGGGAGGAGGAGGAAGAGGAGGAGGAGGAGGAAGAGGAGGTCAACGACGTCAACAATACAACTGCAAACTAGTAGGATCCCTTTGACGAAAATAAGAATTATGAAGGATGGATGCATGGATGGATGAAGTCTCACGGCCCATCAGCTTTTGTATGCTATGTAAGACCATCATTTTAAGCACGAAAATCACAAGCATATAGTAAGCGCAAATCAAGTCACGATGTCCCTAGTTATTCGCCCCTTAAGCCCTGCCTTAATAGCCCGAACGGTTGCACGGGGACAGGCCCGTGCAGCTGTCGCCCGTGCCACTCGTGCGGCGAGAACTGGGCTCGCCCTCAACTGCCCGTGCTCCGTGCGCGCCGAATGCCTGTAGCGGCCAAAACAGTAACCTGGCCAAAACAGTAACCGGAAGTCATCGCAAAGTTATCTGCGAGGGACGTGCTTTATGCAATTTACCGCTCCTGCACCTGTTCTTCGCATGGAATATATTCCGACAAACGACGCATTAGTTGCTTTACGAGGTTTTGGTGCATTTGTGTAGTTTAACACATGATGTAGCGTTCAAAAAAGTTTTTCCCCGTGTAAAGCCGTCTCCCCTGCCGGAAATAATATGGGAGTCACCTCCCTGTAGTCTATTTGTAGTCTGGTTTTATAAAACGCGACCGTTGACTGACTTGGCACGCCCGGGGAGTTATGCTAAGATCCGGCCGCGTTAATATATCTGCGTTTTGTGACAAACGTCTTGCTCGGCGGTACTGTACTCCATGCACCTTAACGGTGCGCGTGATTCGGGTGTAATCTTAAGCTAAACGACGTTCCGAATGTTTCCGACTTCGACCATTTCAGCAGCGCCAATAAACGTCGTTTAGCTTAAGATTACACCCGAATCACGCGCACCGTTAAGGTGCATGGAGTACAGTACCGCCGAGAAAGACGTTTGTCACAAAACGCAGATATATTTACGCGGCCGGATCTTAGCATAACTCCCCGGGCGTGCCAAGTCAGTCAGGCGGAGTGGCGGGTGCCGTCTCTTTTTAGAGTGGAATTCTCAGCACGTCCCTCGCAGATAACTCTGCGATGACTTCCGGTTACTGTTTTGGCCAGGTTACTGTTTTGGCCGCTACAATGCCCCGACAGCTAGCTCGCTCTCTGTCGGCGAGAAGGTATCGGGCAAAAAATTGCTTGCAGCACATGTTATGGGAGCTCGCTCCTCATTGGCTGAGAAACCGAATCTTCTTCGGAGGAGGTTTTGTTGGCTTCTCGCGACTGTTTCCACAATTAAAATGGCGGATATAATCTACGGTTCGACCAGAAAACGATGTATCTGATGATACTCAAAACCCATCCAAAGGAAATGTAAGCCATGAACAGCATTAATTTTTCACAACTGTGTGTTGATTGCATCGTTAGGTTGTGAAAGCGCTCACATTTTACATCTGGAAATGCAGGTCAACGCATCGACACGCGGGACGCGTTCGAGGCCTCGACACACATTTCGCCGACACCATCCGAACGACAAGCAAGTTAGGCCTTATAACTTAATAGCCCGACTGTCAGACGGGCGAACCGGCGTTTGGAGTCATCTCGGCGCGCTCTATTGAGAACGAACGCAGTGTCGGCGAGAACCCCGCACGCCGGTTCTCCCGTCTGACAGTCGGGCTTTTAAGTTAGGCCTTTACGAATCGCGCAGGGAAACACGGTGCGTCGGTTCTGACTCCCAGCTCACAGGGGGAGAATTATGAATTGTTGAGCACCAGTATTACAGTGTGTAAGTGAATTGTTGGTATTCGGGCTAGAGACCTGCACAGTCCAAAGAAAACTGCCTGGAGCTTGGTGAACGACTGATCACTCCTGAAGACTGACTGTGGTTTGGTCTTCTGCAGGTGGCTCCACAATCGCGGTGCGGAGGCAGCGCAACAACGCAGACGACAGCGTCTGCCCGCCCAGCATGGCCGAGTTCGAGTGCCAGCACGAGCTGATGGCGGTGTGGACACGCCTGATGAACAAGAAGCAGAAGCGCAGTCCGGACAGCCTGCAGCGACAACCCACGCTGGACTCTCGGGGCCACTTCTCCCAGTAGCAGTCAGGCTCGGAACTCACGCGCTCCCTCTCCTCCGCCCTCCCTCAAGATTTCCCATGCTCTCTAACAAGAGATGATATCTTGCCCCTCTTCCCTCTAACACCCCCCACCCCTCAACCCCCTCCCTCCCCATGAACGCCTCCACCAAACCACCTCGCACGTAGCCCTCCAGCCCCGAGTCCCCCACCTCCATCCTCCCCCCAGTCCACTCATTCTGCCTGCATGGAACTGCCGTGTCCCTGTCTGCTGCCCTGTGACTGTGAGAAGAGAGTGCACGCGCCCTGTATCTGAGTTGGTGCCATCCGCGAGAGACAATGTCTGTTTTGAAGATAAACTTTAAATTCTGAAAGCTGTGTTCAAAATCGTGCTTTGTTTAGATCTTCAGTCACTTTATGACCCAGCGTTCCATATTGTCTTATTCATGTTGTAATCAGCATCCACAGAATAGTCATGATAAAAAGTGAATAGATAATAACCATTCCAGTTTGATAAGAACCACTGTTGTAGGACTTAGACAATTGCACTCATGACCAAATGGAATTTGTGGTTATGAAACTGGCATTTTACCGGATATATTTCAACGTCTCCAACCATACAAATGTTCTTCTTGTACATTTTGTTTGCAGAACATCCCCAAAGTACAACAATAAAGTTTTGCAGGATATCGCAATGATTCTTACAGATATTGTAATACAATTATCATACGCAGAGAAATAAATGCATTATTTGAGGAGTAATGTTTTGCAAATACGATTTTCAGCAAATCGGTAATTGCTTTTTGCTTATCAAATCTGCAGGGACATACATTTCCTCTGAGGCTGTTACGTACTTTCCCCCTCTCCATACATAAATCATTTCGAGGAAAATTTATTTTTCATGGTTAAAGATAAAAGTACTTACCATGAATATCCATGAAGCTGAAAAAGTATCTCAGATATTATTGCTATTTTGTGAAGTTATCAAAGATCCTGGCCTTCTCAATTCTCAGTCAACAAATAAAACCGTAATATTGGACTGCTGCGTGGGAATAACTTTTGCTCTTTGTACTCTACATTGATTTGTTTCGGTCAACATTATTTCCTTTGAAAAACATAGCATTAACATTTTGCCTCATGATAAAAGAAAGAAAGAAAGAAACACAACACAACACAACACACACACACACAACACACACACAGACACACGCAGACATACACACACACACACACACACACACACACACACACACACTCACAAATTTTACATGCACCCAACTACCTTGATAACCGTTGAGGCTGCGAAGCTTCTTCAACAGCTTGCAGACAACATGCGAACTTCCTCCCGAGACGTTGCAAAGCATTGATCTTGGATTCCTTTGTCTTACCTAATAAACATCGATGAGAACCGCTTTTTCCAATGTTTCTCTTTACTGTATTCAAGAGTCCTCCGTGTATAATATTTATTTACGAATTTGGGTTTGTGGGGTTGAGTTTGTTTCTGTACTTATATCACCCTCCAACTTTCTTCCCTTCTTGTCATCATTCTCCATGTCTCCATTCCAGTATTTACTTTATCAGTTTAACACCCATTTCGCATTTTCCCGCAGTAGAGAGAAATGTAAGACAATTAATTCATATCTCAACGAATTCTATCTAAAATGCTAAATTTAACCTACAAAGCCGAAGCCCTGCATCGGACAGACAGGGAAAAAAGTAAGACCACAGGCGGGGATTGAACCTGCGACATTTCAGTTAGTTCTACCAGTTTCTTTACGGTGATTACTGCAAGGGCTTGTCTGTTGCATCTAACCCTCCCTGATGAGGGTACAAAGTCTCTGGAAGTGTCCTCCATGCGCCGCTGTGTTATGTAATTTTTTTTCTGCATGGCTGGCTGGCTGGCTGGCTGGCTGGCTGGCTAGATAGATAGATAGATAGATGGATAGATAGATAGATAGATAGATAGATAGATAGATAGATAGATAGATAGATAGATAGATAGATAGATAGATAGATAGATAGATAGATAGATAGATAGATAGATAGATAGGTAGGTAGGTAGGTAGGTAGGTAGGTAGGTAGGTAGGTAGGTAGGTAGGTAGGTAGGTAGGTAGGTAGGTAGGTAGGTAGGTAGGTAGGTAGGTAGGTAGGTAGGTAGGTAGGTAGGTAGGTAGGTAGGTAGGTAGGTAGGTAGGTAGGTAGGTAGGTAGGTAGGTAGGTAGGTAGGTAGGTAGGTAGGTAGGTAGGTAGGTAGGTAGGTAGGTAGGTAGGTAGGTAGGTAGGTAGGTAGGTAGGTAGGTAGGTAGGTAGGTAGATAGATAGATAGATAGATAGATAGATAGATAGATAGATAGATAGATAGATAGATAGATAGATAGATAGATAGATAGATAGATAGATAGATAGATAGATAGATAGATAGATAGATAGATAGATAGATAGATAGATAGATAGATAGATAGATAGAGAGAGAGAGATAGAGAGAGAGAGAGAGAGAGAGATAGATAGATAGATAGATAGATAGATAGATAGATAGATAGATAGATAGATAGATAGATAGATAGATAGATAGATAGATAGATAGATAGATAGATAGATAGATAGATAGATAGATAGATAGATAGATAGATAGATAGATAGATAGATAGATAGATAGATAGATAGATAGATAGATAGATAGATAGATAGATAGATAGATAGATAGATAGATAGATAGATAGATAGATAGATAGATAGATAGATAGATAGATAGATAGATAGATAGATAGATAGATAGATAGATAGATAGATAGATAGATAGATAGATAGATAGATAGATAGATAGATAGATAGATAGATAGATAGATAGATAGATAGATAGATAGATAGATAGATAGATAGATAGATAGATAGATAGATAGATAGATAGATAGATAGATAGATAGATAGATAGATAGATAGATAGATAGATAGATAGATAGATAGATAGATAGATAGATAGATAGATAGATAGATAGATAGATAGATAGATAGATAGATAGATAGATAGATAGATAGATAGATAGATAGATAGATAGATAGATAGATAGATAGATAGATAGATAGATAGATAGATAGATAGATAGATAGATAGATAGATAGATAGATAGATAGATAGATAGATAGATAGATAGATAGATAGATAGATAGATAGATAGATAGATAGATAGATAGATAGATAGATAGATAGATAGATAGATAGATAGATAGATAGATAGATAGATAGATAGATAGATAGATAGATAGATAGATAGATAGATAGATAGATAGATAGATAGATAGATAGATTGAGAGAGATAGAAAGAGAGAGAGAATGAGAGAGATAGAAAGAGAGAGAGAGAAAGAGAGAGATTAGAGCGAAAGGGAACGAACGAACGAAATACTTTGTTTCGGCCTCTGGCCCATCACAACATACTTGTTTTTACATCACTCTGGTTGTGCTGATGGCATCTCTTCTTCTTCTAAATGCATGCAACAAGTACAATGCCACAGATATTATCGTATTGACATTGTCGGATGCCAGCACCATCGCAATATCAACACGTTTAGCTGGATCAAAAAAAAATAAAAAGCATAATTTTGCCTTAAATTAGCGTAGGCCGGGCATCTCAACAGGAAATGAATCTCATCTCCATCTTCCTTATTGCATGATGGACAAAGGAGAGACCGTTGAGGATCATTTGTTAAGCGGTGTTTGTGGATGATTAAATTGCTAAAACCATGACGAAAACGTACAAATACATCTTTTAGGATTCGCCGATCAATCGTGCATTAATACTGTTCCCGGCTGAAAACACATTAAAATTGCCTATAGAAGGCATACCTTTCACTGCTTGCAAGGGAGTTTTACCAAACTTGTACGTATTTGGTTATTAGACGTTCCCGCAGCTCTTGTAGGAATTGCTTCTCATTCTGTACATATTGCAATCTCCATGAATTTTCAAAATTGTGTTTACACAGCAATGTTTATATATCCTGCGCCCAATTTTTCTCTCCAGACTGTAGCAGCATATTGTACACCTTACGAGGATGTCTAGTTGGATCCATTCGCAAGATTCGTAACCAATATCTATCTGCACATATTCTGGCATTGATGTGTAAAGGAAATCGGCTTGTTTCGCCATAGGTAATTACATTGGGTGCTTGAGTTGGTAAGTGTAAAAACCGTTTCAAGGCCTTAAGTGGATGATGTCCACATTCGAATATTCATAGAGGCTCCACAATTCTGACGAGTACATGAGGATAGGAGATATTTGCGCATCAAAAAGTTTATAAAGAAGACGTACGGCGAAACATCATCCACTTTTTGATGAGCTGAAGTAAACCCGCTTTTGCCCTCTCCACCAGGTCTAGTTGTACAGTTTTATATGACAGTCATGTTGAGAACATTGCTCCGAGATATTTGTATTCATTCACGACCTCCAACCTCTTGCCATCTAATACCCATTTTTAATGTTCGGCAAGAAACCCACCGTTTCGGAACACTAAAACCTTTGTTTTTTCGGAATTCACAACCAAACCGAGCTTGCTTGCTTCTTCCACTAGCACACTGGGTTGATTCTGCAGACCTATAGGGGTGTCCGCGATAAGTACAAAGTCGTCAGCGAACAGGAGTAAGTACACAGCTACAAAATAATAATAATAATAATAATAATAATAATAATAATAATAATAATAATAATAATAATAATAATAATAATAATAATAATAATAATAATAATAATAAAGTTTATTTTCGCACATACCTTCCCTTGACGGGCAAGCTCATGGCGTTTACAATCCAAAGAATCAACACTCATACAACCGCTCAACATCACATTCCCACAAAAACTTACACACTACACACATAAACAAAACAAAAACTAAAGCCCAATAGAACAAACTATACAATATACACAGCACTTGCAGGCCAGGTCAAATAAGGCGAAGCAGCTCAGCGGAAAAGGCGGATCGGAAGAGGTGGGTCTTTAGAGCACTTTTGAACTGGGGCAGAGTGTCAGAATGACGGACTGAGAGAGGGATACTATTCCAGGTTACACGTACAGGTCCAATATAGGAGAAGGCACGCTGTCCTTGAGTTTTCTTGTTACGGCGGGGGACCTTAAGTATGCTAGAGTCAGCAGCTGAGCGTAGAGATCTGGAGGGCGTGTAGACTGTAAGAATTTCTGTAAGAGCGTGTGGTGCGGTGTTGTTGATGGCCTTGAAGCACAAAGTAGCAAGTTTATAATCTATCCTCTGAGTGATGGGGAGCCAGTGAAGTGTATGTAGGAGTGGAGAGACATGGGTACGCTTGGGACATAGAAACACTTGCCTAGCAGCACAATTCTGAACTTTATTAAGCAGAGTGTCAGGGATGCCAGCGAGAAGAGAGTTTCCATAGTCGAGACGAGACAGAACAAGTGATGTGATGATCGTTTTGGTGGCCTGCTGAGAAAGATAATGACGAATGGTACTAATTTTCCTTAACTCATAATATGCTAACTGACAGACTTTGTTGATATGAACTCTCATTGTCAGGTCATCGTCAAACATGACGCCTAATTTTCTAACAGACGGAGAGAAGACGATGTCACTGTGACCAATGGTTAGTTTGAGGGCCTGATCCGATTCGCCTCATCCGCCCACCAGGAGTGCTTCAGTTTATGAGTCATTGAGATACAGTGTTTGCTGGTAGAAAGAAGAGAGTGGATTTGACTGGGATGGGAGGAGTTGTAGAGCTGGGTATCATCAGCAAATTCACTGTGAGAGG
This sequence comes from Theodoxus fluviatilis, assembly GCA_034096865.1. Lineage (NCBI taxonomy): Eukaryota > Metazoa > Mollusca > Gastropoda > Cycloneritida > Neritidae > Theodoxus > Theodoxus fluviatilis. Next base: position 41,738 of record JAWQFJ010025157.1, read on the forward strand.
CTGAATGACTATCAATTACATTGGAGAGTGGTTGGGTGTACAGTAGAAACAGCAGAGGTCCCAGAACAGAGCCCTGAGAGACTCCGTACTTGAGAGGTGTAGGATCAGAAGCAAAACCCGAGATCGAAATAGTCTGTCTACGTTCTGAGAGATATGAATGCCGGAAAGAGAGTGCTAAGTTCTCAATGCCAAAATTGTTTCTAAGACGGGTAAGAAGAATGCCATGGTCTATTGTGTCGAACGCGGCACTCAAGTTCAACAAAGTAAGAAGAGAAACTTGGAATCATCAGAAGCAACGAGAAGATCGTTTAGAACACGAAGCAGAGCTGTTTCGGTGGAATGATGAGCACGGTACGCGGATTGAAAACGGGCCAAAAGGTCATACTGGGACACGTGCTCCAGCAGCTGCTGCAAAGCTAACTTCTCTAACAATTTTGACAGAAAAGAAAGATTGGAGACTGGTCTATAATTACTAGGTTTGTTTGGAACCAGGTCCTGCTTCCTCAAGAGCGGCTTAACTATAGCCTACTTGAAAACACTAGGGAAGGTGCCAATCTGGAAGCAATCATTGATCATCAGTGTCAGGACAAGTAGGATCTCATCAATGCACTCAACTAAGAGGGGGTGTGGGAACAGGGCCCCCCCCCCCCCCCCCAGTCCAATCCCAACCTCTCCGTGGTGGGGGGGAGACAGGGAGAGGTGACTCCGCCTGGACTCGCCTCTCCTTGACCAACTGGGACCCTGGCAAACGTGTTCCCCTACGTAGTGGGGCAGCGTGTTGGCCGTGCGCTGCTTCCCGTGTCGGGGGAGGAAGGGATCCTGGTGGTTGAGGGGAGCTGCTGCTGCGGCAGCAGTCGACCCAACACACCACTTCGGCCCGGACTTCCCCTAGACGGGTGGTCAGA
>JAWQFJ010025158.1:0-5000 GCA_034096865.1 Theodoxus fluviatilis
CAAAGTCTGTTAGAAACTTAGGTGTCATGTTCGATGATGATCTTTCTATGAGAGTTCATGTGAACAAAGTTTGCCAGTTAGCTTACTACGAGTTAAGGAAAATTAGCACTATTCGTCACTATCTTTCACAACAGGCCACTCAAACCTTGTCACTTCCCTTGTTGTGCCCCGTCTTGATTATGGAAATTCTCTTCTTGCCGGCATTCCTGACACTCTGCTAAACAAACTGCAAAAAGTCCAAAACACTGCTGTTAGATTAGTTTTTAGATGTCCCAAGAGAACTCCCACATCCAAACTCCTTCGTGCACTGCATTGGCTCCCCGTCGCTCAGAGGATAGAATATAAGCTAGCCACTATGTGTTTCAACTTCTTCAATCAAACTGCACCACACACACTCAAAGAAATTCTCACTGTCTACACTCCCGCTAGAAATAACCGATCAGCTGCAGACACTAAAACGTTAAATGTCCCCCATCGCAAAAAGAAAACCCAAGGACAGTGAGCTTTTTCTTACATCGGCCCTGTAACGTGGAATAGTCTACCTTTCCCTGTCCGTCACTCTGATTCCATGTCCCAGTTCAAAACCTCCCTTAAGACACACCTGTTCCGGTCAGTCTTTCCTGACGAGCAGTGAAGTGCTTCACAAGGCGCCTCTTTTATGTTTCGTGTTTTGTTTATTGCCTGCTATGTTAAGTAGTTGTATTGTATTTAACTCTTTTTTGTTTCAACTGTACAGTGTGCGAGTGTTAGAATGCTTTGTATGAGTGTGGACTTTTCATTGTAAACGCCATGAGCTTGCCTATTAGGGAAGGTATGTGCGTATCAGTAAGCTGTATTATTATCATGGGGAGGGGCCGCTATTGCGGAGGGCCGCTATTGCGGGATTTATTCACCAAAAGTTCTTCAGGCAACTTTGATTCTTGTGTCCTAAAACGCATAAAAAACCATAATATTTTTGTTACTTTTTTAACTTTTTTTTTCTATTGCGGGGGGCCGCTATTGCGGGATTTTTTCAACAAAAGTTCCTCAGGCAATTTTGATTCTTTTGTCCTAAAACGCAAAAAAAAACCATAAAATATATGTTTCTTTTTTTTTCAACTTGGAAAAATTTTCGGGTTTTTTTCTATTGCGGGGGGCCGCTATTGCGGGATTTTTTTTAAGAAGAAAAAAACCGAAAATTTTTTAATTGAAAAAAAAAGTTACATACACTTTATGTTTTTTTATGCGTTTTAGGACAAAAGAATCAAAATTGGCTAAGGAACTTTTGTTGACAAAATCCCGCAATAGCGGCCCCCCGCAATAGAAAAAAAAGTTCAAAAGAAAAGTAACAAAAATATTATGGTTTTTTATGCGTTTTAGTACAAAAGAATCAAAATTGCCTCAGGAACTTTTGTTGAAAAAATCCCGCAATAGCGGCCCTTCACAATAGCGGCCCTCCGCAATAGAGAGCCGACCCCATTATCATTAGTAGTAGTAGTAGTAGTAGTAGTAGTAGTAGTAGTAGTAGTAGTAGTAGTAGTAGTAGTAGTATCATTATTATTATGTAAACGTATAAATAGATGATACACAGCATGCAAGAGCGACTGCATACATGTGGGAACGAGGTTGTCATATTGTATATTTTCCCATTTTAGTGGACCCCCTGTGTGTTGGAGGTAAGAACAGACCCACTGAATCGTACAAGGCGAAATAGTGGGAGGGCGAGATTGAAAGTGATCTCACTCCAACCAGCTCCAGAGAACTTGTTTTTGATGGCCTTGTATAGTCTGCAAAGACTGATAGGCCGTAAACACTAATTTATTCATTCATTCATTATTAATTAATTCTATGATTCATTCGTTCGCTCATTCGTTCGTTCGTTCGTTCATTCTCTCGTTCAATTATTCATTTGTTCGTTCTTGTATTCGTTCATTCAATTGTTCTTTCATTCGTTCGTTCGTTCATTCATTCATTCATTCGTTCGTTGGTTCATTAATTAATTCATTCATTCAATCATTCATTCATTCATTCTGAGCCAGTCCCAATACGAATGGATTCGTAGTCTTTCCCTTAACAGGTCAAGGGCACCTGATTCTCACCCGAGCAATGTGCACCACATTTTGAACCAACCTTCCTCTCAATTCATTTGCGTGCGCAACAAAACCGGAAATCCGGGGCTGAATGTCATCAGCTGATGACGAGGTCACAGTCAAGTGATCACATGGCGGAGGGAGTAGCCGCTTAGAGTGCAGGGAGAGCTTTCGAGTGGCCGCGTTGCAGAATCTAGTACAAGTAGGAAGACGACACCGCATTAATTGTCGTCATTTTAATTGCTCTACAGACAAATTGGGGTTGCAGGAAAATATATGTAGATGTAGGCAACAAAGTAGATGAAATTTTTAAAAAATATTTTGGTAGAATACGATAGAATCGCAGTTTTATTTCCACTTCGTAATTAAAATTTTAAAATGTAGCGGATTCATGCTCTGTTAGAGCTATTTTACATGAAGCTGTAAAGATTAGTTTTTTTAATCGTGCTGTGAGTGTTATTTATTGTAGAACTTGTACAACACGTTTGCCGTCCGTGGGGCTCGCTGTTCGGAGTTTATATTCGCTGCTTTGAGTTTGATAGTGTGGCGGAAGCAAAGCTGTTTGCAATAGACAAATCCAATTATCATTGTTTATTATAGTATGATTGATGTAACCTTGATTTGATTAATAAAAATGTTCATTTGACAATAATGACAGAAGATGCCGACGCGCATGTAGAGACTGAATTCTATAGTGTAAAACAAAGAGGCTGGCTCGATGAACATACATCTTGATAGAACTAGCAACGCGAGGTCAAGTTTTTGTTCTTTCCAGTAAAAACATTGCAGAGCTGCTCTGCTGTCTGTATACATGTATAATGGCGTCCACTGCGGGTCACGCTGACCTCAACCTTGTGCAGATTACCTACGTCACAAGGCTGCGAAGTTCATTCTACGTTGTTACAGGAATACACCCATCAAAACAGCCGTTTTTATATTTTGCTTTGCATTCTATCGATATTTTGCTTTGCTTGCTTTGCTTGCTTTGCTTGCTTTGCTTGCTTTGCTTGCTTTGCTGTCGAAAAGTTGCAGTCATCAAGTGCACAGCGTCAAGTAGGCTTATGCAAACTGAATATCATTTTCGATTGCATCAGATTTGCGGATCGTTTCAGTTCTCCACTAGGATTTCATCGTTAGAATGCAACATAAGAGCATCCGCTCAGCAGAGGTCTAGACGGTGGAAAATACACTGATTCACATTGCGGTAGTACTAAACACCGCAATCCCCCGCAATCCCCCGCAATCTCCCGCAATCCCCCGCAATCCCCTGAAATCCCCCGCAATCCCCCCCATTATGAGTTATTATAAGTATTTGTTTGTTTTTCTGGTTTTTGTTTGAACTGAATAAAAAGTATTTTGAAGCAACCCGAAGAATATCTCAGAGTTACATCCCTTAGAAAACGTACACGATTGATGTGTGGTTTTTCCTGTTTTTGTGAAGAAAATGGACCGAGAAAGCCGTGAGTCGAGTCGAGATGCATTCCGCTAGATTCACCTCGATAGCGATTGTGAGAGTGATGATGATTTTGAAGATGCTTTATCAGATTTTGACCCAGAACCGACTCATTATGACAGGATTTATAATTTGCGTGTTTGAATGCTAACGTTTCACTTTGGGGTGAGATGTTGAGTTTATACTCGCGTAAGTAGAAAATTGTCTCGCGCTTTTGGCGGCAGTCTGAAACCAATAGCGTAGCGTCTGTAAGCCGACGTTCACTTCGGCTTGACGTCATCATCATCATCATCGTCGTCGTCGTCTTCATCATCATCATCATCATCATCATCATCATCATCATCATCATCATCATCATCATCATCATCATCATCATCATCATCATCATCATCATCATCATCATCATCATCCAATCAGCATAATTATGTAGTCACTCACTCACTCACTCAAATCAACAACACGATGAACTAAAATGTAAAATACTTTTTTATTCAGTTTAAAAAAAAACCAACAAAAACTTATATAAACTCATATTGCGGGGGGATTGCGGAGGGATTGCGGTTTTTAGTCACCGGTCAACGGGGTTTGAAAGTGACTGTTCCTCGTAACCAAACACCGAAGGATTACTTCGAACTTTTTGTGGATGACAGCATGATTGATATCATGGTGACTGAAACAAACAAATATGCTAATCACAGACTGCCACAGCGTGAAGAAATGAATAATTAAATTTTAGGGGATTGCGGGGGATTGCGGGGGATTGTGGTGTTTAGTACTACCATTCACATTGCGCCTAGACGATTTCCAGATGGTAACACAAGCTCCATTTTTCGCTTTGAAACACAGCGGGTCCACAGTTCGCTGAAGAGCAGACGATACTCGCACGGAAGCAACCTTCTGACCGTAAGTCGAGAATATCAATTATAATTTCCAAAAACGCTCCAAATCCCAGAAACACGGCGCGTGTTCAAATTGGAGACGTGACGTCACATGATGTGACGGGACGTGACGGCACCCATATTTGGTCCTTCAGGATGACCCTGCTTCCGTCACGTTTTCGTCACTCTCGCTCACGGATTCCTGGGGCGCGTCGCTTAGCCTGCCTAGCTGGCAAATAACAGGCCGGTGTCAGCATGTGTCAAACATGTGACTGCCTTTACGTCTGCTTCCATCGTGTTGACACATGTTGACACCGGCCTGTCCCTTGCAAGATCTTGCAAGGTTCCTAGCGTAGGCAACGCGCCAGGGCTGGGTGAGTGACAGATTTCAAAATGGCGGGGACTGCGGATTCGAGCTTCGTACGGCAACGTCTATGACGTCAGGATGGTTTGTTTAAGTAAAAGTTTATTTTTGGATCCCCTTTAGCTTCCTATTTCCAAGTTTAAATTGTATGTCTGGTATTACTGACTGGTATCAATATGAAGAAATTCTTTCTTTAATTGATACTCGTGTGCACTGTTTCTGTCCCGACTTAAATT
>JAWQFJ010025158.1:7500-10000 GCA_034096865.1 Theodoxus fluviatilis
CTGCCTTCAAGCAATTAGTGCATTGCAACACCCCCGCTCACACCAGTCCCGCGCGCATCGCCAGCGAATCGGTGCGTCTGTTCTTGTCATCGTCGCACGCAGTTTCCAATAGAAACTGTTCTATATTGCGATTTATCGCAAGCGTCATCCAAAAATATCTTCCAATCGCTCACTGCACATGAGGGAAGCAATGATGGATGGATCGATGGATCGATGGACGGACGGATGGACGGACGGACGGACAGTTGGGTGGGTGGGTGGAAGGGTGGGTGGGTTGATGGATATATGGACGGACGAACGGACGAACGGACGGACGGACGGACGGACGGAGTTGTATGGCCTATCAGCCAACTAGGCAGGCTAAGCAACGCGCCCCAGCTGAATCCGTGAGCGAGAGTGACGAAAACGCTGGGTAGAACTGAAGCATGCTGGGTAAGACTGAAGCATGCTGGGTAGGACTGAAGAACGCTCGGTAGAACTGAAGCATGCTGGGTAGGACTGAAGCATGCTGTGTAGGCCTGAAGCATGCTGGGTAGGACGGAAGCATGCTGGGTAGGATTGAAGAACGCTGGGTAGGACTGAAGCATTCTGGGTAGGACTGAAGCGTGCTGGGTAGAACTGAAGAACGCTGGGTAGGACGGAAGTACTTTGGGTAAGACTGAAGTATTATGGGTAGGCCTGAAGAACGCTGTTTAGGACTGAAGCATTCTGGGTAGGACTGAAGCATGCTGGGTAGAACAGAATTATGCTGGGTAGGACTCAAGCATGATGGGTAGGACTGAAGAACGCTGGGTAGAACTGAAGCATGCTGGGTAGGACTGAAGCATGCTGGGTGGGACTGAAGCATGCTGGGTAGGACTGAAGCATGCTGGGTAGGACTGAAGCATGCTGGGTAGGACTGAAGCATTCTGGGTAGAACTGAAGCATGCTGGGTAGGACTGAAGCATGATGGGTAGGACTGAAGAACGCTGGGTAGGACTGAAGAACGCTGGGTAGGACTGAAGCATGCTGGGTAGGACTGAAGCATGCTGGGTAGGACTGAAGCATGCTGGGTAGGACTGAAGAACGCTGGGTAGGACTGAAGCATTTGGGGTAGGACTGAAGCATGCTGGGTAGGACTGAAGCATGCTGGGTAGAACTGAAGCATGCTGGGTAGGACTGAAGCATGCTGGGTAGGACTGAAGAACGCTGGGTAGGACTGAAGCATGCTGGGTAGAACTGAAGCATTATGGGTAGGACGGAAGCATTCTGGGTAGGACTGAAGCATGCTGGGTAGGACTGAAGCATGCTGGGGAGGACTGAAGCATGCTGGGTAGGACTGAAGCATGCTGGGTAGGACTGAAGACCGCTGGGTAGGACTGAAGCATGCTGGGTAGGACTGAAGAACGCTGGGTAGGACTGCAGCATTCTGGATAGGACTGAAGCATGCTGGGTAGGACTGAAGCATGCTGGGTAGGACTGAAGAACGCTGTGTAGGACTGAAGCATGCTGGGTAGGACTTCAGCATGCTGGGTAGGACTGAAGCATTCTGGGTAGGACTAAAGCATGCTGGGTAAGACTGAAGCATGCTGGGTAGGACTGAAGCATGCTGGGTAGGACTGAAGCATTATGGGTAGGACTGAAGCATTCTGGGTAGGACTGAAGCATGCTAGGTAGGACTGAAGCATGCTGGGTAGGACTGAAGCATGCTGGGTAGGACTGAAGCATGCTGGGTAGAACTGAAGCATGCTGGGTAGGACTGAAGCATGCTGGGTAGGACTGAAGCATGCTGGGTAGGACTGAAGCATGCTGGGTAGGACTGAAGCATGCTGGGTAAGACTGAAGCATTCTGGGTAGGACTGAAGCTTGCTGGGTAGGACTGAACCATGCTGGGTAGGACTGAAGCATGCTGGGTAGGACTGAAGCATGCTGGGTAGGACTGAAGCATGCTGGGTAAAACTGAAGCATTCTGGGTAGGACTGAAGCATGCTGGGTAGGACTGAAGCATGCTGGGTAGGACTGAAGCATGCTGGGTAGGACTGAAGCATTCTGAGTAGGACTGAAGCATGCTGGGTAGGACTGAAGCATTCTGGGTAGAACTGAAGCGTTCTGGGTAGGACTGCAGCATGCTGGGTAGGACTGAAGCATTCTGGGTAGGACTGCAGCATGCTGGGTAGGAATGAAGCATTCTGGGTAGGACTGAAGCATGCTGGGTAGGACTGAAGCATGCTGGGTAGGACTGAAGTATTCTGGGTAGAACTGAAGCATTATGGGTAGGACTGAAGCATTCTAGGTAGAACCGTAGCATTCTGGGTAGGACTGAAGCATGCTGGGTAGGACTGAAGCATGCTGGGTAGGACTGAAGAACGCTGGGTAGGACTGAAGCATGCTGGGTAGGACTGAAGCATGCTGGGTAGGACTAAATAGCGCTGGGTAGAACTGAAGCATGCTGGGTAGGACTGAAGCATTCTGGGTAGGCCTGAAGAACGCTGAGTAGGACTGAAGCATGCTGGGTAGGACT
>JAWQFJ010025159.1:0-15000 GCA_034096865.1 Theodoxus fluviatilis
GGCCCAAGTCCAAGTCTCAGGACACCGTGTTCCTCTACTTGGAAAAGAATATCGCCTGCCTGCTCCCCTGCGGGGCATTTTCCTTTTTCATCGTTTTGTGAAAGTGAATTCCTCAATTGGATATCCAAAACACCCCTCTCCCCCTCTTGCTCCAGTCGTGCTCCGCTCTCGTGCTGGCGCGTGCACACTCGCCTCTGATTGGCTGAAACCGTCGAACCCCAGTTAAGTATCATATATCCAATATTGGTTTGGCAGACCGCTTAGTTTAATTATTGTTTTGGGGAAGGATTTGTTTTGCTTATCAATGCATTTGGGTTTTGATTCATTGATTATTCTGTCAACAATTTCACTCGTAACCCTTTTTGACTTATCCATGATTAAAGACCTTTGAATGTTGATTTTGGTATTCCCATCTCATTTACAGACGTATTTAATCATTGTTTGAATGGGAATGGAAGGTTCCAAGTAGGTAGATGCAGTTTATCCCTAGACAGAAAACGATCCAAAAACCTGAAGATTAATCATCTTATACCTACTTGTGACAAATGGTCTAATTGGAGAGGAGCAGGCAGGTTTCAGAAGAGGTTATTCGACGATGGACAATATATTTGTTCTTCACTCAGTAATTAATAGACACCTGTCAAGGCATAGAAAACTGTATGCTGTTTTTGTGGATTTAAAAAAGCTTTCGATGGTATAAATAGAAATGTACTTTGGCAAATTCTTCGGGGTTATGGCACGAAGGGGAAACTACTCCAGATGCTCCAAGCAATGTATTGATGTTCAAAGTAGTGTAAGGTGCAACGGTCGCTACAGCGACTCATTTGCATATACCAAGGGATTAAAATAAGGATGTAAATTGAGTCCGATACTTTTTTCTCTTGTTTTGAACTATATTGCTAAGATTGTAATTAAACATGGAGAGATAGAGAGAGAGAGAGAGAGAGAGAGAGAGAGAGTGTGTGTGTGTGAGAGAGAGAGAGTGTGTGTGTGTGTGTGTGTGTGTGTGAGAGAGAGAGAGAGAGAGAGAGAGAGAGAGAGACAGAGAGAGAGAGATGCAGTCACTCCTTCCTATATGCAGTCTGTCCAGCTCATGCAAAAATCGTCAGGTGCACGCACTGCTGCATACAGCATCGTCCATTCACTATCACGGGTAAGTCCATGGATAAACAAATGAATTATCTCCATTATACAATCTTTATACACACCAATACTGAGAGCTGGACGATCTGGAATGAAAAGGAGTTCTACGAAATTTTACATTTTCCAAAATCCATATGTATTCATTGCGTCAAAACTGCTTTTAGATGCAACAGAGCAGCATGTTTTTACTATGCTGGCCTAGGAAGACTCTCACTGTAGTCATGCAAGCTCACCCTTAGAAATGCTGCTGGTAAAAAATATCAGATAGGCCTGTTGGAGAAATGTCCATACCATGTGGGTTCGAGCTGCTCTGGTTGCATGATCGGAATCAACAAAGATGCGGTCGATTGTTTGCATGATCTCTCCAGGCAGCTGGAGCGCAGGCAGTGACTCAAGGCAGAAAGCTCCACAATGTATAACAGGCTTTCATCAACAAAGAGAGAAAGAGGTGTGTGTGTGTGTGTGTGTGTGTGTGTGTGTGTGTGTGTGTGTGTGTGTGTGTGTACGTACTTTCCCGAGAGGGTCAATTTCACATCAAGTCAGGATTTTGTGGATGGATGGATGGATGGATGGAGTTTAAGGGCTTATCAGCCTTGTAGACTATGTAAGGCCACAACGTTGATAAGGAACGACATGCGGCTGGAACGCCTGGCTGTGGAGCTTTCGGGGCCTACTCCAGTAGCTCAGCCAGGGGCGACCCCAAGCTGCCAATTCTGGCCACCATACACTCAATTGTAATCCGTGCATAAAAATACCCCACGGTAGTGGAACCTAGTGCGATGCACGTAATACTTACGTGGGAACAAAGAAATAAGTTCCAGTTCCACTGCCCATCAGCCCGCGTGGGCTATGCAAAAACTTCAATGACGAAAATTCACACACACACACACACACACACACACACACACACACACACACACACACACACACACACACACACACAAACACAAACACACACACACAGAGAATGTGTTGTGGGTTTAAAGAGACTCTAATTCCGACAATTCTTTGATGAGTTTAAAGCAAATAATCGCGATAAAAGCATCTTCGTAGCATTGTTACCATCTTGATATTTGCAGCTTGCATTCAGGTACACACGCGCGCCTTCTGTGGAGTTTGCTACTTGCAGAGAAAGATGACAGCAATCGTTTTGCTGTGTGTGTTTTGCGCGTACACACAGAGCACTTACACAAGACAGCACAAGCGAGTGAACTCGCGTGTATGCAAACGTGGGCGCGCATGTAAACCTGGGTGCGTTTAGGCTTCAATTCCGTAGGCACTGCAAAGGCGAATCGTACTTGACACTCAACTACAGTCGGCCTTAAACGACTCGACTGCGAAGCCTGAAAGACGTTGTCGGTGAAATGTAGCTAGCGTGGTCCTTCCAAAAGAGGCTTGAACGCGTCCTAGGTTTCTATTGTATATTTTGGGTGCTGGACGTTTCGCCCCATTTTCGGCTCATGGACGTTTCGCCCCAAACCACTTCGCCCCACATTCTAGGGTTAGGGTTAGGGTTAGGGTTTGGATAGTGGGGCGAACCGGCAGGAATGTGGGGCGAAGTGGTTGGGGCGAACTTGCAAATGGGGCGAAACGTCCATGAGCCGATATTTGCAGTGGACAGAAGGTGGTATTTATTTCGCCTTTTACCTGCCGAGTTGACAGTTTCATGGGAAAGCAGCATTATCTGGGCACACGAACGGACACTTGCAAGATGCCCTGACCTGGAAGACCAGTGTCAAAGACGAGGATGGAGTTGCCGGACATTGCCATTCGAGGTTGGATGTTGATGTTGGTTGCAGGCTCAGTCATTAGGTCCCTCAGAGGACCAGAGGCCAAGTCTCCTGAAGGGGTTAGGGTGGCAAGTGTGCTCCATGCTGTGGCAGAGACCACGTCCCCGTGGATTTGGCGAGATGCCGCTAAGTCTGAAGGACATACTGTAGTCCTGATGACCCCTGGTAGCCCGACTGGCTGCTCGGGGCCGTCCCTGGCTGAACTACTGAAGTAGGCCCTGAAAGCCCGGCAGCCAGGGGTTCCAGCTGATGAGGGAGCATCAAACCGCTACGGCCGAATGTTTTCATCTCTTCTCGTTCTGCATGTAGGTATCCTAAAGTGCCATTCAGCGCGGCTGAGACTAACTCTGAGTTCAGAATGCTGAAAAGCCTGCTGCTAGCGGTCCAGCACACGGATTTTGCTCACATTTGCTCTTGTTTCAGTGACAACTATTGTCGGTTTTCTATTGTCAAAATAAATCGGATGTAAATTGATAATGTAGTTTGAACCACGAACTGGACTGTGTTCATTTTATTAATAATTGCCAGGATAAACAAACAAACGTACGTAAAGCCGAGCTACTGACTCCGACTGCTCTTGCCTGTTTAGAGCCGTGTAACACGAACACCGTTGATACCGCCTCACCTGGACACTGGAGCGGTCGGCGTGAAAATTATGTCACTTGATGTGACCTTAACCGATGGAAGCTGCTAATAGGCTATCACAACTTTACGTACGTACCCAAAACATTATGCTTTCGATGTTTGGAATCTTGGGAACATAGCATTTGAAAACAGTAACTTTTTTTACTTTGTGAGAACCAAAAATCCATTTCGCATGGCCGTATCTTTGCTATCCTATATCAAAATGTTAGTCAATCTTTCATTTACAAAACTTTAACACATCTTAAATCGTCTGGGTCATTCATGCGGATCGCTCGGAGCGAGATCAGCGGAGAAGTAGTGATGTTGACTTTAAGTTTAACGTCGGTCGCAGTAGCACGATCGTACTCTCCAGAACAGTTAGATCGCTTGTATTGCGACTGTTTTGAGTTAAGTTGTGATATAATATTATGCATCAGGTAAAAGCTGGTGAAGTTTTTTCAAATCTGTTGATTAGAAAAGATTTTAATAGCCTCGTCGACGTGAGCTCATAGTCGAGACCGCATTAAAGAGTTGACACGTGAATCTCAGCCGAGTAGGCGACATTTCTCAGAAACTCGTCTCATATTGCTAAAATGGAAATTTTGACCATGTTTGGCACGGGATGTTCCTGTAAATAATGCCGATGAACGTCTACAAGGAAAATGAAATCGTAGAATGGAAAATACAGCATGAGTTCTCCCTTCTGAAAAGACGCCACGTATAGTTCATTGAAAATCATGATTTGTACAATCTGGAAATTGATGCAGATTTCGAAAAATTTTTATATATTGAAAGATTCTTATCCTTGGAACTGTTTGACACAAAGAAAGAATTTGATATCAAAATGCTTGGAATTAAATTATCTATATGAAGAGATTGTTGTCATATCATTTAAATAAAGAATTAGTTTTTGACACCTCTCTCTCTGCCTGCATATATATATATATATATATATATATATATATATATATATATATATATATATATATATATATATATATATATATATATACAGACAAAAAAATGTATCAAGGTATTTCACGCAAACGTTTCGTTTTTCAGGCACAACATTTAGCACAGCTACTGGAACAGGCCCCGCAAGCAGCAGCTGCTGGTGAGGGGAGCACAGAGCGGTGTCAGGGTTCACTATGGTGGTGACATAGGAAGTGACCCTCGGCAGTAAAAATCCCAGAAGGGAACTTCCAATCCCTGGGCTAATTAGAGATTAACGCAAACGCCACAGAACACACAAGAGCATAATAAACAGATAATAAAGATTTATTAATTTAAAACTAAATTTGTACCCAAGTTAAGAAAAAGAATTACAAGGAAGCCATGACAAAATAACCCCAGAAACCCATTAAAAAAAAAGTGTCCCTTAGCCACTGAGACAAAATAAATTGAAACGTCCGATATGGTTTCCAACTCAAACGGTCACAGAGACCAAGAACACAGTCTAAATGATTAACCACCGAAATGCAAACAACATCAAGAACGCGAGCCATACTGTAGTTTTTCTGTCTCTCTCATCCTTTTCCGTCGATTCGTCTTTCTTCTCTTCTCTAATCCTTTTTCAATAAGACGTTTTGAAATCCTCGGTCAAAGTCTCAGTCAGGCAAGGCACACCGTTACTTCGTTGGCTCCAGGACTGTTCAGTACGGTATGGGACAGCAACATTCATATTGGCGTTCTGTGTATCACTCCGAGAAACAGCTTCCTCTACATCATTCAACATCTAACTCTGCCAGGGTGTTCAAATCAGTCCAACCCTTCAGCTGATACCGTTCAACTCCTGCGTATCCTCCACCACTTCTCTCCTAACTCAATTTTTCTCTCTCCTTTCTTCTTCTCCATCTTTTTCTTCCCCATCTTTCTCATCTCCTTCCTCTCCCTCTCCCCTTCTTCTGATGTCATCCGTGACGTCATTCTCCTTTGTCATATTATCAGAATACTAACGGGTTGCACAACACACCAACTTAAGAGCTAGTTGAAAATCGCGAACATTTTTAGAACCTTCTTAAGATATTTGTTCTCAGCATTGCACAACACACCAACCACAAGAACAATAATACTATACTGGGTTCACAACAACCTTTGTAATGACATCACATTGTGTCGACACAACTTGCATGCACCGAAAACGGACAGAATACAATTAATGCTGATGAAATGGACAGAAGTGTCACTGCTGAGTGTTGAACATAGGGTGATCATAGGAGAGTTCAGTAAGTGATTATAAGGAAGTCTTGAACACCAAGGTAGCAGCAATAGATATCTCTTCGCCGGAGGCGTCAACTGATAATACAAAAAAAAAACCGTTATACTAAGGGACGTAACCAGTGCCACACGAATGGTTCTCTCCCTTTTACTGCTATTGGAATTAGGGCAAGCGTGATGACGTAATAAGGAGGTTCCGCTCCAACAGTCACAATGATGGTCCAGCGTCTAAGAGTTCCTTCTTCTTCCTCAACACGCCCAGGACTTACGAAAGAACAGCAACAAAACATCCTCTCAATTGTATCGGAGATGTCGACGTCATGTAAACTATATAATTGTTAGTAGTCTGCTAAAAGATAAACAAACTATAGCACACGGCATTACGTTCTTGCTTCTTGCACACAACGCGACAATAGACGAGACATTGTCAGAGGCTAAAAAAGAACAGCTATAAACGAAGAGGTGGGGAGCTGCCTCCCGGACCCAGTAAAGAAGAAGAAGATCGATGACAGGCCATGTCAGGAGGGCTTCAGACTCAGGTCCAGTCCAGACAGGTGACAATATGCACTCCTAGGAACTTCAACACGACTGCTCCTGAGCATGCCTCCAAAACCAGGAGACACAAACCAGCGAATACATCGCTCAGGTCTGCCCAAGCAAGACCCAGTACTGCCACAAAACCCCGTGAACAGCACCAAAGATTATAGGTTACACAAAGATAGTTCATTAGCTCATTCTCGTGAGGGTCGAGACACGTTGCGCCCCAAGCGGCTAGCACTATGGGAAATGCCTATAGTCCGTTTCAACATTGCACTGTATTTAGTCACATGATTATAGGATTTAGTGGAGACAAGGGCAAAGATTTTTCCAAAGAATAGACCCTAAACAACAGCAACAGATGTGCGATGGACCTAATTATAAAATTTCCGATAACGTCATCAACTACCAAGGTTGAAGAACGAGTGACGTCACTATTTGACCGATTTGAAGAATAATAATTTTTAACACAGAGAACAGGGTCACCAAACGTTGCGATCACGTCGACCCGTGCACACGTGGTTCTGCGAGTGACCTGCATTTCGATTGTTAAAAAGTAGGAGCTTTCAATACCTTTTGATGCATTCAACATACAGGTTTGATAAATTAATGCTGTTCATGGTTTACATTTTCTTTGGATGGGGTTTCTAGTGTCCCCAAATTCAGCTTTTTCTGCGCGAAGCGAGACTATGTCCACCATTTTAAATGTGCAATGTTGAAACGGACTATAGGCATCTCTCATAGTGCTAGCCGCTTGGAACGCTGCAATTTTAGCTGCTTGTAACTTCAAAGAGCAAAAGCTCGGCATGAATTATCTTTGTGTAACCTATAATCTTTGACAGCACCGCCCAAGAACGGGCACCGAGAGAAAACTCGACAGACTGACCTAGCCTCCAACTCCGTAAGCACCGATCTCCTCGCTGACAAGACATTGAAATCAAAACAACCAGCAACATGGGCCGCAATGTACTATTACTATTATCAGCGGAACAAAATGCCAGAGCATAACACTGAGAGCACAAAATAAATCACGTGCGAATCATTTGACACACAACAGATATACCATGAAAATCCAAAACCCATTTTGGGTCGTGACAAGCGGCATATTATCCGTGCGCTTCGCTTGCTTATGGAAATACATACTTACAAACTGTAAGAAACTAGGGCAAAATGTAACAAACATTTCTTACCAGTTAAGTACAGAAAATATATCATAATTCAGCAGTCATTTTAGCTGATTTTCCCATGCCGCATAAACAGAAGACGCAATTTTAAAAAAACGACAAAGATATTACGTACGCATGTAGCGATATTGTTTGTTGGATACATTATTGCATATGTGCAGTTCTCAACAACAATACATACACAAAAACAAAGTATATGCACATGGCCACGTGACCAGAAAAAATTCATCAGAACCCCATGAGACATAAAACAACTTTTTTAAAAACATAAACTGATAAACAAACATTGACTTTGGCTCATTTGATACCATCCCTTTCATCCTCAGCTGGACTTAAAAAAAATGTCGACACATGATGAAAATAAATGTTGTGTCTTTATGATCAGATGATGAAAACAATATGATCTACAGGGTTTCAGTGTTCATTGTTCTCGATACTTGGAAGAACTGAGAAGCAACACTCGAAGCATGTGAGTTGTAATTATCTAACTCTAGAACACTGGTTTTTGTTGGCATGTATTGCATTAAGTAATTTATTAGTTATTTCATTATGCATTGTAACTGAACTAACTTCTGGATAGAAATGTATTTACACAGCTACTTAAAAAAAACCACGCCTCAGCTACTATTCTGCTGAAACCCAATTAAACTAAGACGAACTGATAGACATGAATTATTCTCCCTTTTCAACATCAATCCCTTCTATGAAACTCTTGCAAATGTAAGTCTGATCGATCGAATACAGGAGATACAAACAAGTGTACACCTCTGTTTAAAGCGCAGCAGTTAGCACTGGTGGACAATGTAAGAATGGGAGGAATCTGTCTAACATAAATCATTTCATTTATAGTTAAGAGTGTAACAATGAAGAATATGTGTATATGTGTTTTTATAACTATATTAGCTGTGTGGAAAGTTAACTGCTCCTTTCATCTCACGGATAGATGTACAAAACACCAGATGAACGTCTGTCAAAACAGCACACAATTCAAGAGATTTCAGTTGCGTTACTGCTGGGCGTGCATATCATGCTGCAGATCTTCCCCAGCCCTCCAGATGCTGGCGTGTGCAGACACTCCGTCAGGTGAAGGTGTCTCTCTTTCTCACAGGTCCACGTACCACGGCGTGTAGCTGCCTTTTTCTGCTGCAGGAAACTGCAAACAGAGAGCGCGTCTTCTTGCAAGTGAAGGAAGACCTGTTTTAATTGAACGCTTACGCCTATTTCGCTGCATTAGCAATCATATCTAACCAATCAGAACGCAGCTTTGGTCTAATTCAACGTCCTGATTGGTCAGATACGGTTGATTTTACGGCGATTTAGGTGTAAGCATTACTCAATCAAAACAGGCCTTGACAGACAGTATACTTGTGTTCAAGTGATCTCCTTTTTGTTCCAGCGCCATACATTCTTATGAACCTTTTGGGGGTGGGGTCGGGAGTATGCACGTAACGTAGTTTTTCTCCAGTTGCAAATTTGACTTTTCTGAACCAGTAATTGTTGTTTCGCAAATGCAGTGGGAAAATGTTAATAGAATGTTCTCGCAATTAACGTAATAATTGATGTAATCAGTTGTTTGCTGATATCCTCTCAGTATCAACGCGCACATTCCAACACAACATGCATAGCTTGCCATATACGCATTTTGAATCCAAACTTGTAAAGAGATGAGATAGTCAAGCTTTCAAGGGGACGATTACTTGGGAAGATAGCAAATTGTTTTGGAAGATCGGAGTAAAATAATGAAAGAATTCGTTTTTTATACCAAAAAAGGCAACTCAGGAGAGATGCGATGCATTGTAAATGGCAATAACTGTTACAGTAGCTTTCCCAATGCGAACTTTTGAAGTCCCTGGCTGGAGCGTGAAGCATGGTTATAACAGTTACAACAGCTTGTGTCTTGATGAAGCAATTTCTATATTCTGAGGTGAGCTGTTGAAGTGTCTGGCTGTAACGGTTTAAACGGTGTGGAGGTGCATCTTGGTGAATGTTCTGTGAAGTTAAGACGTCTTACTTGTTCAGTAAACTTGTCCTGGCATGCCATACGCAGTCGAGCGGGCGTGGCAGGACAGTTCAGAACGAGGCCCTCATGGTCAAGGCCGGCGTCTTTGCGGGCGCTTCGCACTCCATCCCGGAGGGCAAGATAGACAGAAGAAGCCAGCATTAGTGGTGGCTCTCCTACCGCCTGCAAACAGAAGTGTCCATGTAGAGGCGTTGCCTTAAATGACAGAGTTTGGAGGCATGAGCAAGTTGAGGTTGGTGGGGGGCGCATATACTTGTACCTGCGGGCTAAAGTGGAGTGTTTATCAGCAACCTTCTTTTCTTATGGCTGCATGTTTTTCGTAGTTATTCGTGTTTATTAGTCATTGGGTATGTTTGTATGTATCATTAATATTTTGTTTCCCTACCCGCTCCACCCCCCCTCTCTCTCCGTATGTCTGTATGTCTCTCCGTCTGTCTGTCAGTCCGTCCGTCCGTCTGTTCGTCTATCTTTCTGTCTGTCTGTCTGTCTGTCTGTCTGTCTGTCTGTCTGTCACGCTGTATCTCTGTCCCTCATGTTACCACACAAAATACTACATGTATGTAAAATAAAGAACCCTTTGAGGAAGGCTGGTGCGGAAGTTGTAGGCAAAAACAGATATACTTGTTGCCTCTCCTTTCTCCCTACAGTCTAACACACACACACACACACACACACACACACACACACACACACACACACACACACACACACACACACACACACACACACACACACGTGTATTTAAGAAAAGCTCATCCATTCATTTTTGCATCTTTCGGCGCATGAAATCCTTCCTTCTTTTGCTCTTCATTCATTTTATCCACGTCACCTTGGAAGAGTAGACAGCGTGGTAGTTGGGCGAGTCCTTGAGCAGTGTGACGTTGAAGACAGCAGGGATGTTGAGGGCGCTGGGAATCTTGTAGTTGCCCGGACCCCGAGTCAGCAGAGTTCCCTTAGCAGTGATCTTGTACTCCTCCAGCACGAACAGTCCGTAGCCCTGTCGGCAAGAAGTGCAGGGATGACATTAGTCACCACCAGGTGTCCCCTATTTATTTTTCCTGCTGGTCTTTGCTTCCTAATGAGTCCCTTAGTCTTAATAAAATCTAAGTCATAATGAATTGCATGTGCTTTGGTGTGGACTGTATTTGTCATTACGCACGGCAAATGGAATTAGAGGCTTGGACGTGGAGCTAGAGAACATGAGGTGTTTCACAAATTATGTCCGCATTGACCAGTCTTTCATTCTTTCGTTTCTCTAAGGAAGGAGCCACAGTATTCCATCTCTTGTATGCGTGAGAGTGTTTTTAAAGAAAGCTTGCGTAAATGTGTAGTCCCACGATTGGCTTTCCCCAGTTATCCCCGCTGAGAGATGTAAAGAAAATAAAATGAAAAAGAGGGGTGAATTACAAGACGCACTGAGTAAAAATTCTTGCATGTCATTTAGTCCAAGAATGATGAAAGAATTCGACCATTTTGCCACAAGTCACATTTGCACATCTTAACCACTTTTCAGAAAAGCAAACCCAAACCCCACTAATCACTTTCCTATCGCCAATGAAAAGAAGCGTATCACAAACTACAGAGCATACTGTGAGTACAAAAATCCGCCAAGGAAGCCAATCTTTCTCTTTCATGGCCTGCATTATTAATAAAGGTAGCATGCTCTGCTAGCCAGGCCTCACTCTACGAAGTTTAGTTCATTATTTTTGTTGGCTAAAAAGGATATCTGAGTGCAGAACGCATGCACCCGCGTCATCAATAGTTTGACATCTTCACTTTCGTGAGGCGAAATAAAATATCTCTTTACGTTTCCAATGCCCAAACAGATAACATTCTCTTTTTGGTTGTAATTCCCAAAACGAGATAGCAGATAACCTCTCAAATGTAATGGACTGTTCCTTAGATTAAAATCCTTGCCCTCCACTAAATTTCATTAGAATCCATTGATGCTCTTTTGTGTTTTTTTACTACTGAAAAACTAACTAAACTAAATAAAACTAATAAACTAAACCTAAACCAAAACCTAAAATTAAACTCAACTCAACTCAACTCAGTTCAACTCAACTCAACTCAACTCAACTCAAACTAACTAACCGACTAGCTAGATAACTAATAAACGAACCGAGGGTAAAACAAAACATCTTTGGCAGACGTAACATCCCCCCCCAAAAAACTAACAAACAAACGACAACCAACAACCCCCAATTATGTGTGTAAGAAATTACACATTTTGAGACCCACCTGCATGAAGCCTCCTTCGATCTGACCAATGTCCACTGCAGGGTTGAGGCTGTTGCCCACGTCTATCACGATGTCTGTCCTGAGCACCTGCATCGACATAACATTTTGTGAAGACAGTGCATGCTCCCTCCGCTTCATACAGCGTATCTTTGTTCCAAGTTTCTTGCTGCCAATGAATGCATTGCATTCCAGTTTAGAGATATTGAAGATACACAATTTACTCCAGGTCGACATATTTCGCTTGTTTTTTCCTTTGATGTTCAGCATTGATGTAATTCTTTCGCGCTTCTCATCAAATTTGATTTTCGCAATTTAGAACACTTGTCACTACCTGTTTGTCCTGATCATTCACTCGAAAAATGATTTGGCTATTCCAGACAAAGTTGTTTACTAGTGACCAGTCAATGATATGCACATTGATAGACACTTGAGACCATTGCCGCTCACCTGGTGGTCTCCAGTCAGACAGTCCAGCTCCACTTCAGTGCAGGCAGCTCCGTAGGAGAAGTAGTTGTAGGGGGCCCCCTTGCCCCCAACAGTGTAGTCCACAGAAATCACCCCAGGCAACCTTCAGGAGCAGTTCAACTCAACACATTTTGGCTTCAATTCTATTTTGAACAGTAAGCACCCCACACAGGTAATTCTGTCCTTGATTCCAAGCAACATGGTTATGGGCGGTTTTCCACAGAGAGATAAATTAGGAGAATGAGATGCAGTAATGCGGATCATGTTTATATATCCTGCTTTATGTGTATAGTTATATGGTTAATCCTGTTGATATTGATTCCGTTGAGAATGCTGACTGTGTGCGGTCATATATGTTGTTCATATAATTCATGTCTTCCATGCTCCTTTCGTATGTCGTTATATTGTTTGTACTGCATCGGGTATTGTTTGCCTGTGTGCTATTGCCATGTTCGTTGCTGGTTGCTCGTGTGTATTGTGCTTTGTGTGCATGACTTTATTGTTTCAGTTACATCGTCTTGTACGGAGTGTTCTCTTTCTGCGTATTTGTGCCATATGCGATGGGCTTTCATCCGTTCCGTGCTTTATATGGGGGCCCGTGGTTCGTCCTGTTATTGTTTGGCTTTAGTATTGATGCCATGTACATGTGCCGTGTCTTATTGGCTCATTGGTTTCGCCTGTGTCAAGTTGAAGCTGTGGTGTGTTGCTTTGGGCTTGGTCTGCTTGCGTGCTTATGCATTGTGTGTGTACTGTGCCTGATTTTGCTTTACTTGTGTTGGGCTTTATATATCTTTCATGTCTTTCATGCCTGTAAAGCGCTTTGAGGATGTATATGAAATGCGCTGTATAAATAAACTTTATTATTATTATTATTATATATCCATGCAATACGAAATGCTCATTGGGCCCAAAGTCACAACTGGACTTTGTTTTGGGGTGCAACACACACTACGTAGGTAGTAATAACAGTCCAGGCCGAAAACCATTATAGTGTGTTATACTCACAGCCAGGAGTAAAGCCCTAAAAAGGACTCTCAAACAGGTCAGGAAAGGAGGAGCAAGTATAGGTGCGTGAATGAGTCAAAGCTAAAGAGAACGGACTATGGGTTTCTATGAGAATAGGATTTCACGTAGAGCTTTCTTGTCTTTACACTGACAAGAAATATATATACTTACTTGCAGTATCCTGTTGAAGACAAACTGATTCTCTGCATGTAGGCCTCCTTCACCTACAAGAAAACAGATGACTTCACACATCTACGGGACAGATGCAAAACGATGTGTTTAAAAATGAATATGTACCGTCTTATTTTGATTAAATACTCAGTGCTAATGTTACGGACCCATTTGTCAATTCTTTTGCAGCAGTCGGTGATATTGTCATCAATATTTTTAGTTCACAAAAGCAATCAGCTGATCTAGTCTCTCGAGCTCATTGTCTCACGTTTTAATCAACCACAACAATAGATTTCCCGTTTTCTTGGGGACTAGAAGGAAAGATAACGAGAATTTTAAATGAGGAGAACAGAAAATCATTATGTCGAGAACGATATATTATCCTCCTTTTAGCGGCTACTTCTATGATGCTGCAGGTATTAGCCGTATAATGACTGTTCAATACTATCTCTACATGGACATTGCGGCATCTCAAAGGGTATCTTTAAGGCAACTTACCCAGTCGTTCCAGGAACCCTTAGGGTTGGCAGCCTTAATGGGCTCCAGCCTCTTGGAGATGATCTGGCAAGCGTCCTGTGCGAGTACGGGATAAGTAAATATTGACTTTGTCTTGCAAATGTTATTCCTCTCTATCTGCACGCGTGTCTGTCTCCATACCTTCCTGCACCTAAGAGTAGTCATCTTAGTATTTGTGTCTACTTACATACGCAAAAACCTGCGTTTATTCAACGTTTCAATGCGTTATCTGCCCTGCGTTCAACCTATGCGTTTGCCGGCCGCGGTAGTCCGTTTTGCAAAGGAATTTATAGTGGCTCTGCTCTTCGGCTCTCTTCGGATTTCCTCGGCTACACATGTCAGTCTGCGGAATCCGGTTCGCCTTACTTCGGTTGATAAGATGAAGATCGAGAGAGATGGAGAATGTTACAGTTTACGTGAAATGTCACCGCCAGTGTATTTTGTAAAACGGGACACCCTTAACCCCTTACCTCATCCTCAATTCCTTGACCTAGCCCCCCTCCCTCCTCTGTTACGTTTTCTGTGTTCTCGAACTGTGCAAACACGCCATCTAAAGTCAGAGTTCGGTGAGGCAGGTTCATATCGTGTGCACTGTGCAGAATACGGCATGGATTCGTGGTCTTTTTATGCTTAGAACACAGTCATTAACATGCTAAACTTTTCGGTTTTTCCCGCTGGTAAAATTACAAAGCATGTTAACGTCTCAAAAGAACTGCGCGTTTCGTTCACGTGACCGAAACGAAGAAAATCATGCAGCTCAATGTGATGCGAGGTCCAGTGAGATGTATTAGTAGCGTATCATCCAACTCGATAGCAAGCGAGGTTGACGTCTCGACCCGAGCACAAGGCTGAAAAACTATGCCTTTATATGTGTGATAGTGTCGCGATGTAAATAACGACAGTTTCTCTCTTTGCTTGTTAGTTGACCATAGAAATATTGGACTGCTGGATATTAGATTCTAACGCATGTCCTTGAAATTTAGTATCATTCTCTATGTGGCCCAGCTGTCGTTCATAATGTCATTATCCACATCTGATGACGCCATGGTCCAGTGGGTATTGACCTTCCATAACCTGAACTGACCGC
>JAWQFJ010025159.1:20000-28106 GCA_034096865.1 Theodoxus fluviatilis
ACGGAGGGATTGACGAGGATGGGAAAGGGAATTTCTTTATACTAATAATAATTATATTAAAAACATTATACCAAAGACAATATAATCTTGAGAAACGAAATATAGACCAGCAATACGTACATAAATTGGCGGCCAACTGTGAAATAAAAAGACAAAATTATTGATACGCTGAGCGTGGTTTGCACACAGAGACCTTTCGGAGAGATAGAGTGTTGCTGAAGACATTTAGATATGCTGTTATGAGTAGCGTGTTGACGTATGCTGTAGTCTGTTGGGGAGGTAACACCAGCAAGAGAGACACCGCCACACTAAACAAATTCATAAAGAAGGCACAGCAACTGATTGGAACACCAGTAGAAACTTTCTGCCAGATTCTCCAAAATCGAGTGTGAAAGAAGACACGTATTATCATGAAAAATGCAGATCACCTCTCCACACAACATTCCACGCCAGACTCACAGCTAGCAGTCAAAGATTCCTTCTTCAGAAACACGCACCGACGGACACCATTGATCGTTTATACCAACTGCCATACATATTTCCAAAACAAACTATTGAAGAACTGCAATAAGACTGGAACTTCTGGCAGTGCAGTAAGACTTTTGTTCATTTCATACAACTCCTCGTTAGTAATGTTTGTCTTGCATTGCAAAATGTTTACATAGCACTAGCGCAATGTAACTTTAATTTCCATATTCTGGATGAATAAAGTATATGTTATGTTAAGTCATGTTAAGCTATTTTCTTCTATCCTTTTCCCCGCTTTCCCTCCCAATATGGTCCTTTTGAGCATAATTTTTTTGCTGTCTGTCTGACTCTGTGTGTGTGTGTGTGTGTTCTATTTTTTCTCTCTCTGTGTGTGTGTGTGTGTGTGTGTGTGTGTGCGCGCGTGTGTGTGTCTATCAGTATGTCTCTCTCTCCCTCTCTCTTTCTGCGCGCGCGTCTGTCTGTGTGTTTGTGTGTATATCTGTGAGTCTGTTTGCCCGTGAGTTTTTATGTCCATTCTTCCGTCTGCCAGTGTCCGTTCTTCATTCCCCCATCCCACTTTCTCCCCTTTTTCTTTCTCTAATCTCTTTTTTTTCTTTTCCCTTTCCCCTTGCTTCCGTTTGCTCACATGCCTCTTGCCTCCTCTGATTTCGACCTGTCTCCTGTGCCTACGTGTTTGCAAATGTCAGGCTTTCTTTTTCTCTTCCTTTTGTATTCGCCTTCCTATCTCTTGAAACTAGTTGCGATAGATGACAGTTAATTTGGCATTGATAGTCTTTTCCCCCGAAAGCAATGCATGTTGCTATCTGTCGTGGAATCTCATTTTCTTCTTGAACGTTGCAATGAGCATCCTTTCCATAACTCTCTGAAGCGATAGAGACCAGTGTACCATTATTAGCAACTTGATAAAATATTTCCCTCATGATTGTTGAAGTCAATGTAATTTTTAAAATCTCTTATCCATCTGGAAGAGCGGAAACTGCTGTGGAGAAAATGGCTGACCTGTTGAAATCGTCCACAGCCTTCCTACGGGAAGGGAAGTCACTCTGTCGAATGCACGTCTCCCAGCACTTGGCTTGTGTGGAGTTGACGAGTCGCTGGCCAAAGTGCGTTGTCTCCCCTTCCTTGTAGAAGTTCCTCTCCCTCACCTTCAAAAAAGGTCATGTCAACAAGTTATTCTTGTCGGAAATATGGAACGGTGTGCATTGTGGACAAAAGACGGGTAATTCGCAATTCTTTAAACTCGTACATGTATATATGGGTAGAATGTATCGAATGGAACAATTAACTCTATAGCTAGAGGCTGTTATGGTTTTGTACGAAAACTTGTAGAAAACAAGTTGGGGATGAAATTTTTACTAGAGCTTTAAATAAAGGATGCGTGTACTGTAACGAGTGAATGTTGAATATCTTATAAACATCAGTTACCCGTCAACATTGACAGGAAGCGGTTGTTTAATTTGTTGGCCTTTCAAAATTTCGTATAGTTTACCATATATGTTTCCTTAGAGTGACATGTTTATCAAATTCGCTAATTAAATGAAGGTAAGGTTCTTTCCGAAAGTTAGAAAGAGACTTGTGTTCTTTCCGTGACATTACATGCACACTGAACAGTTCTTTGTCTTGTCGTGCGTGCATGTATGTGCGTGCGTGTGTGTGTGTGTGTGTGTGTGTGTGTGTGTGTGCGTGCGTGCGTGCGTGCCTGTCTGTTTACCTGTATTTCTGTCTGGCTGTCCGTGCATTCGTATTCGTTGGTCTTTGTGTCGGTTTATGTGTGTCTATCTGTGTGTATATGCGCCTAGGCGAGTCTGCTTTTGTGTCAATCTATGTCCGTCCGTCCGTCCGTCTGTCTACTTGACAGACAGACAGACAGACAGACAGACAGACAGACAGACAGACAGACAGACAGACAGACAGACAGACAGACAGACAGACAGACAGACACACACACACACAGACAGGCAAACAGGTAGGCAGACAGATAGACAGAAGGACGGCAGACAGACGGACGGACGGACGGACGGCAGACAGACGGACGGACGGACGGACAGACAGACAGACAGACAGACAGACAGACAGACAGACAAGCACACATACGCGCGCACACACACGCACGCACGCACACACACACACACACAAGCACACACTTGCACACGCACACGCGCACACACACACACACACACACACACACACACACACACACACACACACACACACATTCAGTCACATAGAAATAGAAACAGAATTAGAGCGATAAGAGAGAGCGCGGCTCTCGAACAGTTCATGCTGCTACCTACAGTGTCATGTTTCTCTTTCCTTCCCAAATATCTCTCACCACTTCTGGAGCCAGAAACAACGTTTCTGCGATCCTCTCCACCCAGTGCTCTGCGAACATGATGGCCTGTGGTGCTCCGAAGCCCCTGAAGGCCGTGTTGGAAGGGATGTTGGTCTTGCACGTGTAGCCTGCCACCCGGAAGTGTGGGATTTTGTAGGAGGCTTCGCTGTGGAGGATTGCCCTCTCTAATACCTTTATGACGTCAACAGAAGAAACTTCAGCAGGAGCATCATGACTGAGGGACTGTCGATACGCCATTAACTGAGCTTCGGACGTCTTCCTTTACATGGAGCATTCATGTTTTAAAAAGAATATGTTCGGTTTATTCCTCCCTGCGCATCACACAACTATTGTCAACACTGGAGGTCTTGTTTAACTGACAAATTGGCGTTCCTGGTACATAAATCAATTCAAGGTCGATCGTTTAAACAAATACAATTTTAAAAACAAAATAGTATGCTCTACAAAGTAAAAAGGCACACATTTTCGAGTGCCAAATCTTCATCAGACACGAGAGAGAAAACGACGTTCGTATGTAGCGATGGATAGTAGCTCATTCAGAAGAAGTACGCTCCTAAGACCATGAGATTGGAAAACCAAAAGGTAATCCCATCAGTATAACGCTCCATTTTAGTCACCCTAACGCTCGCTTTCTATTACAATAAAAATCTTTAAAATAGTTTGGTTTTGCATGACGGCTCGTTACTAGACACAAAAATATACAAAGGGCAACTGGAGAGAGGCACACTTATACCTCCCTAGAAGCTTCCTGTGTGTTCCCAGCGTTGATGTACAACTTGACATCAGCTGCTAGAATCTTGCCATCACTGGAAAATCCCACCTAGAACGGATAAATGAAATTGCTCTGATGTGAGTATGAATCTAGTGCGATAGCCTTTACCAGAGTGAAAAATATATCGTCAAAATAAATCTTCAGCCAAATGCAAAGAATTTAGAACGTCATATTTTACGAAATACATCAGAACATTTATTGCAAACACTCGACTGTGAAGGCGAGTGCAGCAAAAAAAGCTGCAGTGCATACGAACATGACACTTTGGAATAGGACAAGGCAGGGTGTTTAACGTGCACTATCAACAAGTACCGCCAAAATAATGTTATTGTTAATGACATAGTGACAGTCGATGATGATATGATCACATAATAATCAGCACTAGAAATGAATGAGTCACTGACATAATACGTCTTCTGAGTGTCTAAATTCTGCACTCCTGGAAAGGTAAATGTTTCAAATTGTCTCATTCTTTGCAAAGTCCTATCTGCACGGGGGTTCTCCTACTGTCTGTACTGGGGTTCTCCTACTGTCTGTACTGGGGTTCTCCTACTGTCTGTACTGGGGTTCTCCTACTGTCTGTACTGGGGTTCTCCTACTGTCTGTACTGGGGTTCTCCTACTGTCTGTACTGGGGTTCTCCTACTGTCTGCACGGGGGTTCTCCTGTCTGCACGGGGGTTCTCCTATCTGCACGGGGGTTCTCCTGTCTGCACGGGGGTTCTCCTATCTGCACGGGGGTTCTCCTGTCTGCACGGGGGTTCTCCTATCTGCACGGGGGTTCTCCTATCTGCACGGGGGTTCTCCTGTCTGCACGGGGGTTCTCCTGTCTGCACGGGGGTTCTCCTGTCTGCACGGGGGTTCTCCTGTCTGCACGGGGGTTCTCCTGTCTGCACGGGGGTTCTCCTATCTGCACGGGGGTTCTCCTATCTGCACGGGGGTTCTCCTGTCTGCACGGGGGTTCTCCTGTCTGCACGGGGGTTCTCCTGTCTGCACGGGGGTTCTCCTGTCTGCACGGGGGTTCTCCTGTCTGCACGGGGGTTCTCCTGTCTGCACGGGGGTTCTCCTGTCTGCACGGGGGTTCTCCTGTCTGCACGGGGGTTCTCCTATCTGCACGGGGGTTCTCCTGTCTGCACGGGGGTTCTCCTATCTGCACGGGGGTTCTCCTGTCTGCACGGGGGTTCTCCTATCTGCACGGGGGTTCTCCTGTCTGCACGGGGGTTCTCCTATCTGCACGGGGGTTCTCCTGTCTGCACGGGGGTTCTCCTATCTGCACGGGGGTTCTCCTATCTGCACGGGGGTTCTCCTGTCTGCACGGGGGTTCTCCTGTCTGCACGGGGGTTCTCCTGTCTGCACGGGGGTTCTCCTGTCTGCACGGGGGTTCTCCTGTCTGCACGGGGGTTCTCCTATCTGCACGGAGGTTCTCCTATCTGCACGGGGGTTCTCCTGTCTGCACGGGGGTTCTCCTGTCTGCACGGGGGTTCTCCTGTCTGCACGGGGGTTCTCCTGTCTGCACGGGGGTTCTCCTGTCTGCACGGGGGTTCTCCTGTCTGCACGGGGGTTCTCCTGTCTGCACGGGGGTTCTCCTGTCTGCACGGGGGTTCTCCTATCTGCACGGGGGTTCTCCTGTCTGCACGGGGGTTCTCCTATCTGCACGGGGGTTCTCCTGTCTGCACGGGGGTTCTCCTATCTGTACGGGGGTTCTCCTGTCTGCACGGGGGTTCTCCTATCTGCACGGGGGTTCTCCTGTCTGCACGGGGGTTCTCCTATCTGCACGGGGGTTCTCCTGTCTGCACGGGGGTTCTCCTATCTGCACGGGGGTTCTCCTGTCTGCACGGGGGTTCTCCTGTCTGCACGGGGGTTCTCCTATCTGCACGGGGGTTCTCCTATCTTGTACCGGAAAGTCGAAGTCCACAAAATCCCGTGATCGTTTTCTAAAATTTTTTTACTCACGCACTGATCGATACACAGCGACAAAAATAAATAAATAAATCAGTACTTAGCATTACCATAATGACTTCACTCTCATGACTGGATTTTCGGAGGACACAATCCCCTAGAAGACATCCCCCCTAATGGAGGACACAATCCCCTAGAAGACATCCCCCCTAATGGAGGACACAATCCCCTAGAAGACATCCCCCCTAATGGAGGACACAATCCCCTAGAAGACATCCCCCCTAATGGAGGACACAATCCCCTAGAAGACATCCCCCCTAAAGGAGGACACAATCCCCTAGAAGACATCCCCCCTAATGGAGGACACAATCCCCTAGAAGACATCCCCCCTAATGGAGGACACAATTCCCTAGAAGACATCCCCCCTAATGGAGGACACAATCCCCTAGAAGACATCCCCCCTAATGGAGGACACAATCCCCTAGAAGACATCCCCCCTAATGGAGGACACAATCCCCTAGAAGACATCCCCCCTAATGGAGGACACAATCCCCTAGAAGACATCCCCCCTAAAGGAGGACTTTCGCACTCACGTGATTATCTTCTTGGACGCTCCCAAGCTGCCCTGCCTATATACGTTTTACAGGCTTTCTAGAATTATCGACAACTAACGAAAATAGACCAGACCGCTTCCAAGCTGCGTGGACGAAGTCACGTGACGCATCAAAGGCGCGGCCGCGCCCTGGCTATGTCAGTTTACTAAGCAACGACCTTGTGGAGAGGTTTGGCGCGTATTGTCTCGAAAACGCTACGATGTTCTTGTACATATTCCAGCACCTTTACAACATAAACGTTCTTAACATTGGTAGCGTTCTTGACATGTCCTGGACCCACTGACCTTGTACTTTCCCAGGAAAGGATGTCTGGTTCCTGAGGACATCATGTCCTCGTGTCTGTCCAGGGCAAACCGCACAGGCACGCCGTACCTGTATCACAGAGTGTGTTCAGCCACACATAGATCAGCAACGTACCGTATACTAATCGACTAGACGGTGTAATGTATGCAATCGTTCAAAGGTCATGTTTCAATATGAAACGCAAAACTGAACGAGCCTGTGTGTGTGTGTGTGTGTGTGTGTGTATGTGTGTGTGTGTGTGTGTGTATGTGTGTGTGAGTGTATGTGCGTGTGTGCGTTCATGTGTGCTTTTCTCTGTGTGTGCTCGTGTGTGTGTGTGAATGCGTGCATGCGTGTATGCTTGTGCGTGTGTGCTTTGTGTGTGTGCGCGCGCGTGTGTGTTTGTGTATGTGTGTGTGTGTGTGTGTGTGTGTGTGCTTGTGTGTGTGTGTGGCGTGATTTTGTTTGTACCTCTCCCGCCTCTTCCTGGCCTTCTGCTGATCTTCTTCGAATGAATTTCTGTTCTATGACAGAACGACAGCTGCCTCAGACGAGAAACCTTTTGCCTTGCCTGCAGTTTTGCTTCTAATGTATCTGCAGCAACACCCAGATGAAAATGATTCATCTATCTTGGTAGATGGATAAGATGAGTAATAGACAATGGACGTAGCTCTCTTCACTAATCTTTCAGCACTTATTTAGTTTTCTCTAAAAGGTGGAATTTGACAAATAGTGAGGGTTGTTAAAATGAAGAAATATAACAATATGCTTCGGTAGCAATCCAGACAGCTCACACGGTTAGTCTTGCACGCTCATTTCTCATAAGAAATCATCGTAGTTCAGTGATGTCATGAGACAGAGTTAATAGACGTCTCGAAACGTCGAAAGAGGAGGAGGAGGAGAGAGACGGGAGAAGCGAAGGGAGGAGGAGGAGGAAGGGGTGTAGCAGCAGTAGCAGAAGAAGCAGCAGCAGCATCGGCTGCAGCAGGAGGAAAAGGAGAAGGAGGAGGAGGAGGAGGAGGAGGAGGAGTAGGAGGAGGAGGAGGAGGAGGAAGAGGAGGAGGAGGAGGAGGAGAAAAGAAGAAGGAGGAAAAGAAGAAGGAGGAGGAGGAGGAATAGGAGGAGGAGGAGGAGGAGGAGGAGGAGGAGGAGCGAAGAGTGAGGAGGAGGAGGAGGAGGAGGGGAGGAAGAGGAGGACGACGGAGGAAGAGGAGGAGGACGTAGGAGGAGGCGGAGGAGGAGGAGGAGGAGGAGGACGAGGAGCGAGACGAGGACGAGGAGCGAGGACGAGGACGAGGCGGAGGACGAGGACGAGGACGAGGACGAGGAGAGGAGGGGAGGAGGAGGAGGAGGGGAGGAGTAGCAGGCGGAGGGGGAAGGGGAGAGGGGAGGAGAGAAGAGGGATTTTTCGTTAAAGGGTAGATTCTAGTCTTTCTCTTGTATCCCCGTTCCTTAGCCTGTCAGTCGGCATGGCCCTTACACATGTTAACATATTTCTTATTCTCTCGCGTCTAGGATTGTAGTCGCGTGTAACTCCCGTCTATGTTGCATCGAGTTTGTTGGATTATATGGTGTTATGGATCTGCCTGTTTCCTGTTATGTAGATCCCTGTTTTTCGTTTAGACGTAGGTGGGTGGCGCTTCGGGCTTCTGTTTGCTTCTACGGATATCATGCCATTGGTTTCTGCGTTGGCTGCTCG
>JAWQFJ010025160.1:0-2500 GCA_034096865.1 Theodoxus fluviatilis
CCTTTCAGGGCCAAAAGTTTTAAAAGAAAGAATACAATAAGTCGGAAGATTTGTCACGACCTATCTTTTGGTACTGTTATCAGTCCGACCCCGGCTAACCCACCCCCTTTTTTGTGAGGCTTTAAAGTAGGACCGGGAACGGTTTTTTTTAATTGCTTGTGCTAGCCTATCATATTCCTAGGAACCCGTCCCTGGATTTTGCACAACGCATTTTGCTTCTCTCCACCCACGTGTGAAACCGGGTACCTGTCAGGCTTGGTGTGGGAAGTTGTGAAAAACAACTTTCGCGCATTTAATTGAAGGTTGGGTGGATGCCACCAAAGAAGTCGAGACAATGCAGAATTGAAAATGCAAGGAGACCATACACCTGGAGGGGAACTGCAAGGAGACCATACACCTGGAGGGGAAATG
Organism: Theodoxus fluviatilis; assembly: GCA_034096865.1. Lineage (NCBI taxonomy): Eukaryota > Metazoa > Mollusca > Gastropoda > Cycloneritida > Neritidae > Theodoxus > Theodoxus fluviatilis. The sequence goes on from JAWQFJ010025160.1 coordinate 412, forward strand.
CAAGGAGACCATAAACCTGGAGGGAAAAGGAGACCATAAACCTGGAGGGGAAATGCAAGGAGACCATAAACCTGGAGGGAAAATGCAAGGAGACCATAAACCTGGAGGGAAAATGCAAGGAGACCATAAACCTGGAGAGGAAATGCAAGGAGACCATAAACCTGGAGGGAAAAAGCAAGGAGACCATAAACCTGGAGGGAAAATGCAAGGAGACCATAAACCTGGAGGGAAAAGGAGACCATAAACCTGGAGGGGAAATGCAAGGAGACCATAAACCTGGAGGGAAAATGCAAGGAGACCATACACCTGGAGGGGAAATGCAAGGAGACCATAAACCTGGAGGGAAAATGCAAGGAGACCATAAACCTGGAGGGGAAATGCAAGGAGACCATAAACCTGGAGGGAAAATGCAAGGAGACCATAAACCTGGAGGGAAAATGCAAGGAGACCATAAACCTGGAGGGAAAAGGAGACCATAAACCTGGAGGGAAAATGCAAGGAGACCATAAACCTGGAGGGAAAATGCAAGGAGACCATACACCTGGAGGGGAAATGCAAGGAGACCATAAACCTGGAGGGGAAATGCAAGGAGACCATACACCTGGAGGGAAAATGCAAGGAGACCATACACCTGGAGGGGAAATGCAAGGAGACCATAAACCTGGAGGGGAAATGCAAGGAGACCATAAACCTGGAGGGAAAATGCAAGGAGACCATAAAACTGGAGGGAAAAAATTTACGGCTTAGGCACCCATTCATCGATGGAAAGTAAAAACGAGCTTCCATTCATTGATTGAAAATCGTCTTGTAAACACAGGTACCCTCATCTGACACAGGTACCCTCATCTGACACAGGTACCCTCATCTGACACAGGTACCCTCATCTGACACAGGTACCCTCATCTGACACAGGTACCCTCATCTGACACAGGTACCCTCATCTGACACAGGTACCCTCATCTGAAGTCTACCTTTACAAGGCACCAAATGAAAACTGAAACATTTTGATACTCGAACTTCGTGCATGTAAATAATGGTTGTAATTCTCTTTTCGTGTTGTAGTCTCAATCTTCTTCTTCCTCTCCGTGACTTCAGAAGTAACAAATGAACGAACCAACAACTGAACGAGCCAAAGTTCGAACGAACAAATGAACGAACGAACGAATGGGCGAACGAACCAATGAACGAATAGGGCTTTACCGCCTGTCAGCTTTTGTAGGCTATGTAAGGTCATTGACCACATAATCCACTACAGCTGATATGAGTAAGACCATGCCAAGTCACGAAATCTCTGCTCATTCTAGCCCCCCGTGGCTTGGGGGTGAGAATGGACCCCCCGTGCCTTGGGGGTGAGAATGGACCCACCGCGTCTCCCTACGCGTTTCGTAAGAGGCGAATGACTATAATATCGTGACGACATGCTCTGTTTATAACCAGGGGCCTGTTCAAGAGGCCTACCGGTACGTACCGGTTGATACCGTTCGTCTCTTGAACGACTTGGTACGGCTACCGGTATCGACCGGTACGTACCGCGCCGGAACGCTGTTGCGCCTGTATAACCAAAATGGCTGCCATCGGGGAAAGGAAGAAAGTCGCCATCACAAAATGCGCTGTGCCACGCATTTCGACCTGTGGTTATTACCCAGCCTATGCGAGACGTTACAAGAAGTTAGGCTGATATTGTACTTTTCTTTTTTTTAAAGAATAACTGCTCTGAAATAATTACCGGGCAAGATGTGAGCAAACATTTCTATGACAGATGGAGAAACAATTTCAAGGGAAGCAACTCTTATATCTTACATTTGCCCTTAGTTTGTTGTGTAACCTCCCTTGAAGTAAGCATTGAAATATTCTTGCTTACACCAAGTCAGCACTGTTGTTTTGACATAAATTTATATTCGAGCGATGCCGAGCCTTAATGCACAGCTACAGCTTAATGTAATTCATCAGCTTCCACAAGGAACGAGCAGTCTGCAGCTGCTGGTTTACTCATTTGGTTAAGAAGCGCAATCTGCGACGATGAGAAGGCATCGTGGAAGCCATCTTGGCTACTGTTCGGTCATAACGAGTCGTTCAAGAGTGCACATTG
>JAWQFJ010025160.1:10000-15242 GCA_034096865.1 Theodoxus fluviatilis
CACCTACGTCATCTCATGACGTCGCCACAAACACTGGCCTGCAGATGTGACGCGATAATGACGCAAGCAAGAAAAACAACAACAGCACCACCAAGAAGGTGACGACGACTCAAAAACAGCAAATACGACAACGACAATTACAACAGCAGCAATGATAACGACTACAACGACAACAACAGCAATGATAACGACAACAACGACAACAGCAGCAATGATAACGACTACAACTACAACAACAGCAATGATAACGACTACAACGACAACAACAGCAATGATAACGACTACAACGACAACAGCAGCAATGATAACGACTCATCGACAACAACAGCAATGATAACGACTACAACGACAATAACAGCAATGATAACGACTACAGCGACAATAACAGCAATGATAACGACTACAGCGACAATAACAGCAATGATAACGACTACAACGACAATAACAGCAATGATAACGACTACAGCGACAACAGCAATGATAACGACTACAGCGACAATAACAGCAATGATAATGACTACAGCGACAACAGCAATGATAACGAGTACAACGACAATAACAGCGATGATAACGACTACAACAACAGCAGCAATGATAACGACTACAGCGACAACAACAGCAATGCTAACGACTACAACGACAATAACAGCAATGATCATAACGACGACGGCAATAAACAGAGCAGCAACGACGAAGACAAAGACCACTATGACGACGACGACAACAATAGTAAAAGTACCACCATCACAACAAGAACGACGTCAATGACTCAACAACAACAACAACAACGTCGATGACAACAACAACAACAACGACAAACCAACAGCACAAATCTACGACAACAGCGACGACTACGACCAATGAGAGTTTGTGGATGGGTTTCGGCACAGCAATAGAGACAATAAAGAGTATAAAAACCATCACCAAAATCTGCACATTTCATTTTTAAAATTGAGCATTCCAAACATGGAAAAGCTACTATCCCCTAAATTCCCCATTTGTACTCCCCAGGAATGCGTAACAAGACAAAGTGAGACAAATCTCAATACACGTCTCTTCCAGAGGAATGTAAAAAGAAGAAAAAGTTTTCAAATCTTTTGAAGCCACTTCGATAAGATGCGGTTCGTTGTGGATGAAAATTTTCCATTAGTTGCTGTACCGCTGTATGGAAATCTGCAGAAAAACTTCGCTTTTGTTCATAGGCATCGTGTCAAATATTGATAAAACAATAGCGTTTTCAAAAATCACTTCACAGCTTCGAAGGCAACATTGCACAGGCACAGAAAGTTACTGCTGAATATGTTAGTACATGTCCCCATTTTAAAAGGCTGTAACAGACACAGGAATTCATCATCCGAACCATTGCACGATATAAAAATATATTAAGGACAAAAAAACTTGTGTCTGGAAAAGCGAGACAGCTGACAGTCTTCAGAGGAAGAGCATTCTTCCATTGTTTTGGCCCCGTCTTCCCGATTCCAGATGCCCACCTGCTATCTAACATGGCCAGTCACGCTGTCTGATTGATGGGGTACGACATGAGCCTCGTGAACACTCAAGCTGGTGATGTCGAACTACCATATTAGGGAGGAATGGTCACCTAGGCTCCAGCAGCTTGGGTGTCCTCTTATGCTCCACTCCCCCGTGTTCCTCTAAGTCAAACACAGCTGGATGTCTTTTCTCCTGCTCCTGCCATGGCTCTTATAAGAACCTTTCAAACCCACGTATTAAAGGCAATGAGTAGTAAAGACAAGTAGAGCTTCATCAAGAAGCGTTTCCTGGGGACTATGACATGCTAGCAAAGACAGTCATTGACACGGACTATAACAGCAAAACAAAGATAGAACAGATAACCTCCAACAGTTAATGGATAGTTCCTGGGGTGAAACCCTAGACCTTGCACCTGATACCGTCAGAATTGGTGTTGAACTTTTGCAGCTATTTTGCCGATTAACAAACTAACGAACATCCTAACGAGGGAAAAAATAACCTCCTTGGCGGAGGGAAAAACAACAACGAAAAAGTCACCAGCCTACATTATCCCAACGTCACCACTATAGTCCGCTTCAGTGATTCCCTTTGCCAGCATACCGCTGTCCTAGGAAGCGACAAAGAGTCATAGATGACTTAGAACCAAGTCTGCAGACACGTCATAGATGACTTAGAACCAAGTCTGCAGACACGTCATAGATGACTTAGAACCAAGTCTGCAGACACGTCATAGATGACTTACAACCAAGTCTGCAGACACGTCATAGATGACTTACAACCAAGTCTGCAGGCGCGTCATAGATGACTTACAACCAAGTCTGCAGGCGCGTCATAGATGACTTAGAACTTGCAAAACACGTGACGCCACACAGCGAGGCAGTTCAAGTACGCAGCACAGATGACGCGCACAGGCAGATTTGGTCCAGTGCTGGGCAGTTCGCTCCTGTGCATAGCGCACTGCTGTAATAATTCTATTCAAATCCACCCTGGAAAGAGCGACGTCGTAAGTCAATTCTGACAAAAATTATCATCCGTCATCGTGTGAAGGGATTGTTTGGAGTACACTTACTTTCAATTCAGAGTTCTTTTAATGTTTCCATCTGGGAATGAAGGTGTCTACATTTTTACGACATGTCAGTATGACGGCTGGACATGAATTATCTGCCCCTGCCCCGAACCTCCTGGTAGCCGCTTTCGCTGCCCGGGGCAGCCCCTGGCAGAGCTACTGGAGCAGGCCCCTGGCTGAGCTACTGGAGCAGGCCCCTGGCTGAGCTACTGGAGCAGCCCCTGGCTGAGCTACTGGAGCAGGCCCCTGGCTGAGCTACTGGAGCAGGCCCCTGCTGAGCTACTGGAGCAGGCCCCTGGCAGAGCTACTGGAGCAGGCCCCTGGCTGAGCTACTGGAGCAGGCCCCTGGCTGAGCTACTGGAGCAGGCCCCTGGCTGAGCTACTGGAGCAGCCCTGGCTGAGCTACTGGAGCAGCCCCTGGCTGAGCTACTGGAGCAGCCCCTGGCTGAGCTACTGGAACAGGCCATGGCTGAGCTACTGGAGCAGGCCCCTAGCTAAGCTACTGGAGCAGGCCCCGAAAGCCCAGCAGCCAGGCTTGCAGCTGATGAGGGGAGGCATCGAAGAGCTCTGTTTGCACGCTGCACTTGTTGCACACTGCACTTGTTGCACGCTGCACGTGTTGCACGCTGCACTTGTTGAACGCTGCACTTGTTGCACGCTGCACTTGTCAAGCAAATATAGCACAAGGACAAAGACACGTTGACGCTTATTTTTCACTGAGAAAGAGGATGGAAAAATCCGTCCACCTCCACCTCCTTTGACACCCCCCTGCCCCCCCCCCCCCCCCCCCCCCCCCCCCCCCCCCCCCCAAAAAAAAAAAAAAAAAAAAAAAAAAAAAAAAAAAGGGAAAAATAAAAAAGAAGAAAAAGTTCTTTTTTGTCAAGATCGAACGACCTAAACTAAATAAATCCGAGAATTACCAAGTTTCCGAACATAGTGTTTCCATCTAAGTAACGTGTCCAATTGACATGGGTTGAAGTTTTTTCGGGTGGGAACACGTTAGTTACAAAACCAAAAAAGTGTACACGAGGAACGAACCACGTAAAAACAAATAGAGAGGCAGCTTAGTGCAGTATTCTTAATAGAGGAAACTGAGACGATGAGGAGGAAAAGGAAGAAGAGGAAGAAAAGTAAGAAGAAGGAGGGAGGGAGGAGGAGGTTGAGGAGGAGGAGGAGGAGGAGGAGGATGAGGAGGACGAGGAGGAGGGAGGGAGGAGGATAGAGGAGGAGGGAGGCGGCTGAGAGGAGGAGGAGGGGAGGAGGAGGCGGAGGAGGGGGCGGAGGAAGGAGAAGAAAGTAGGAGAGGAGGAGGGAGGAGTGAGGGAGGAGCGAGGCGGGAGGAGGAGGAGGGGGGAGGAGAAGGAGGAGGAGGAGGAGGAAAGGAGGAGGAGGAGGGAGGTAGGGGAGGAGGAGAAGGAGGAGTAGGAGGAGGGAGGAGGGGAGGAGGGAGGACGGAGGAGGAGGAGGAAGGGAGGAGGGAGGAAGGGAGGAAGGGGGGAGGAGGATGAGGAAGAGGAGGAGGAGGAAGAGGAAGAGGAGCGAGAAAGGAGGAGGTGGATAGGAGGAGGAGAGGAGGCGGGAGGAGGAGGAGGAGGAGGAGGAGGAGGAGGAGGAGGAGGAGGAGGAGGAAGAGGAGGAGGAAGAGGAGGAGGAGAGAGAGAGAGAAAAATGCGACGATGATTATGATGATTAAGACCAGTGAAGACGAACAATGAAACAGAAGAACAATGAAGACAGTGAACAACGAAGAAAAGGTAATTGAAAAAGAACGACGACGATACATGCGGACGAAGAAAAAGACAAAACTGGATCAAAAACAAGCAGGCAAACAAACCAACAAACAGGTCCCAACCCGAAAAGAAGTAGAGGCAAATCCTGAGGAGAGACGGAATGAAGGGACATGGAGACGGAGTGAAGGGACATGGAGACGGGGCATTTTCTAATAGAGATGAGCATCTACCCTGTCGCACCTCCATCATAGAGACCAGGGACAGGGGTAAGGAGGAAAGGGATGGAAGTGGGGGGTGGGGGTGGGGGTGGCGGTGGGGTGGGGTGGGGGTGGTTGGAGGGAGCAGTCGAGGAAGAGGCGCTGTCATAGTATAAGGGTGCTTCTTTCTGGCGGTTTTGGGGTTTTCCACTTCTACCCTTCTGTTTGTGTCCGCAGATTCCAGTAGTCCTTTTTCGTCCTACGATTCGTAGGCAGTCCTGCAGTCAAGATGGTCGAGGATAATAACGTCATCTTTCCACTAGAAACGGAACCCGTGGACATCAATAAATTGAGCAATCTGGTACAAAATAGAAACCCGTTGATTAGATATGTGATGAAATATGAAAAGGTAGGCTACAGATATATCCCGGCTGATGATAGATTCTGTGACATCCTGCACTGTCTCTGATCTGGTTTCAGGCACAAAAATCTACAGTCTCCATTAAACCACTGTCGCAGTTCTCATTCATAAATATGCAAATTGTTCTTCAATGAGAAGACGACAAAAAGACAAACCACCAGCAGCAGCGGTAGCAGCAACAACAGCAATGATGACAACAACGACGACGACAATAAAAACGATGATAACATGGTGCAAAAATTGCATGAGAATGGGAGATAAAAACCATCGACATCATCATTGTCATCATCACTAATAACATCAACAATAATAGTTATATTTTAGGGGAAAATACATC
>JAWQFJ010025161.1:2500-15000 GCA_034096865.1 Theodoxus fluviatilis
TGGGCGCCGCACAGCGGCAATCGGGGCTGAAATTCCCCCAAGAGAAATTCCTCCAAAAAGGACCCCCTAAAATCACTATCATTATTATGATTATTAAATGATCATGTAGTACGTGCTGTGAATGACGATGGGCCATATAAGCCTGTTTGATTATGTGTGCACACGAAAGAGGCATTTTCATTAAAAACGGTTCTCTAAGCATGCATGTAATAACTCAATTACGAAACTAAGTTTCAGAAAACGGGGAGTTTCACTGGCTTCTGGCTCTAAAAGAGTTCCCTCAACAACCAGTGAAAATGCTTTTAACGTACGGATGAGGGTCTCCTATTTACAGCCACACCACTCACTACACGAGGATCCGTTTGCAAGTAAAGCGGAATCAGGTGTGGGTATCCCAGGACAACGATATGCTAGCAAAAGCAATAAAAACGCGTTTTCCGGTCTCTATTTTAAGTGATCACTTTAATCATGCAGGAGTCGATATCAAATTTGGGACGAATAAGCAGCAGTGTTCCGTATTGCGAATGATTACAGCGACCACTGAAATACAGAGCAACCGGAAATGCCTTTTTGATTGCCTTCGCTAGCATATATAGCGATCGAGCCTCGGGATATTGACGGGGTGCTACCCAATCAGACACAGTTTGCTACCCAATCAGACACAGTTATTTGCCAGAGACGATTACAAGGTCTTTCAGAGGAAGTCAAAAATAACCTTTTGTTAGTGAATTTGAAATGTGAAACTCACGCACTATATGCAGTCATGGTTCAGCTTATTGAATGAAATGAAACCTCGAGATGTGCAAATCCGTCAGTATCTCGCTTTGACTGAAGTATGAGACTTATTCAGTTTAAGAAGACCAGTCACTTGATGTCGTTTACCACTGTGTGGCCACTAAGGCCTCCAGTAGTCAACATCCATCTCGTCTGACTTAGCAGGGTTCCTTATGTAAGTTAATTCCACAACTATATTTTTCGTTGAGATGAAGAAACAATTCCAGCTAGATTAAATTTTGCGAGTGAGTGAATTCGTGAGAAAAGCCATACACATGGCTTTAAACAAAGTAGCTTATCATCTTTCTGTTCAACATAACTGTCATCTTACGTCTTGAACAAACAACATGATAATGATGATGATGATGATGATGATGATGATGATGATGATGATGATGATGATGATGATGAATGGAGTTTACGGCCTATGATCGTCTGTAGGCTAAGTAAGTCCACTGACTACAAAGTCACTAGATGGTTTGTATAAGAACAAGCCAGATCTCAATTTCCCTAATTATTTGTTGTTTTTTTACGAATTCTTAACCCCAATCTACAAGGAGATTGAACATCAAACTACAACGTCAACAGCGACAAGAAAACAAGCAGCATCGAGAACAGAATGCCTTCTAACAACCCTGGGGTGGAGGGAAGCGCTAGAAATAGGTCAAACCAACAATAGGTCAAACTAACAATAGGTCAAACCAACAATAGGTCAAACCAACAATAGGTCAAACCAACAATAGGTCAAACCAACAATAGGTCAAACTAACAATAGGTCAAACCAACAATAGGTCAAACTAACGCTGCCTGGTTTTTTAGCTCGTGGAAAGGCAGGGAGAAGAAAGGTAAGGGGAGGCACCATGTTAACGCACCAACCGTTTCGGGTCAACGGACACAGCGGGCTGTTCTCTTCTGATCCGTGATAGGCAATATGTGTCTCGACTGAACCTGACATAAAAAATTTACGCTGGAGGAGTCCAGACACTTTCGTCTGAGCGAGGTAAATTGCTTCTAATTCTTTCCATACATCTCTTCATTAGCTCTTCTGGCGCTTTCATTAGGTCTTGAGAAATATCTGTCCATGTTGAACCTTAACCCTCCACCGGCACACTGGCTCCCTGGGAAGCCAGTCTTTGGTACACGGACGTTGTGAGTGTCATTGCCTGATAGTGTGCTTGCTGTTCTGACAGTGCTATGTCGTATTGTGTCTTACTGAGTCTGTCAGTCTAACTGCATCACTGTCTTCCTTTCCATCCGTCCAAAAATCCGTCTGCCGCTCATGTGGGTGTCTTTCCGCCCTTGTGTCTGTCTGTTTGCCTGTCTGCCCTTCTGCCTGTCTGCCTGCTTATCTGTATGTCTGTCTGGTCTGGTCTGGTCTGGTCTGGTCTGGTCTGGTCTGGTCAAGACTGGACTGGACTGGACTGGACTGGTCTGGTCTGGTCTGGTCTGGTCTGGTCTGGCCTGGACTGATCTGGACTGGACTGGACTGGTCTGATCTAGTCTGGTCTGGTCTGGTCTGGTCTGGTCTGGTTTACCTGGTCTGGTCTAGTTTGCCTGCCTGCCTGCCTATCTGCCTGCCGCCTGCCTGCCTGCCTGCCTGCCTGCCTGCCGTGCTGCCTGCCTCTCTGCTCACTCATTAGCTCTACCTTTCTTCTCGTCATGGAGGTTAAAATGAACAGGGACAGTATATAGTAGTGTCTTCCAAGACATACTAATCGTTGAAGCCTCTGTGATATTTGGCCTCGACATTGTCCACTTTCTTGCTGTCTGGAACGGTACAGAGAACTGTATACATGACCTTTCCACAGGGAAGAAGTAAGCTCACAGATGTAGTGTCAGGATTTACAACAAACAATAGCTTTGATAACCGCTCACTTTACCACAGCTAGAAACACAATATGAACAGTCTTGGTGATACTTCGTTCAATTACAAAACAAAATGGCCGCACTGTATTACCACTTGAATAAGACTCATTACTTCGGAAGCAAAAAAATTCCCAGAATGAAAAACGCAGTTCCACTTTGCTCCGCAGTGGCTTTGTAAAGCAGGCGTCCTAGAGAATGACGAAAGGTCAGTGTTTGAAGGAAGGAGGAAAAAAGCCTGCAGCGCGAGTGTGACGGCAAGACGGCCAGGCCTAATTCAATCGCGTTGGAAGGACGGACGCGTTGGTTCCATCTCCTCTTAATGGGACGCCCGTATCGATTGCCTGCCAGGCTTGCAGGGAACTTGGAGCTACGTAGTTGCTGCCTCTCTCTCCTCTGTCTTCTAGCCGAGCCACAACTATCTTACCTCACAGCCAGCTCCCAGTGTTGACGCATGCGCAAATGCCGTATTTCCGCCGTCTAACGGCCTGCGCAACGCTGCTTTATTGCTCTACCCCCCACCCCCAAACTCCCATTTTGTCAGTGCACAAATAACCAGCTCCTAGTTTTTCCCAAATGCACGAAAAATGGAATCGAACTCCATCATTGTGTTTTTCTACGACGCAATATTTCATTCTGAATTCAGCCATTCCGCAACAAAACCCACCGTAGCAACCGGAGGAGAATCATTGAATCTATTGATACAAACCGATGGTGGAATTTCGATATATGGCATAATCAATAAACAAACAGAGCACAAGTGCATGCTTCTAAATCGTGAATATGTTGCAGATGAAATATTATCTCCAAAGAGTGCACGTGATGAGTCACTTATGAAGCATGAGTAATCACTCGTTTATCACTGCTGCAGTGTGTGGACATATCAGTTCAGTTCAGTTCAGTCTCTTAACCCTGAGATGGGTTGTTGAGGCACCACTGATGACTTTCGGACAATCTTCTTCCATCGATCTCTATCCTCTGTGGCTCGCTGTGAGTCAGCAAAGGTCAAGCCTGTCCACTCTTTGATGTTGTCTTCCCACCTCTTTCTCTGCCTGCCTCTCCTTCTCCCACCTGGTACGGTACCTTGCAGGATGCCTCTTGACACGTGACCGTACCACTTCAGCTTTCTGCTTTTCACGATTGAGAGCAGGTCTTCGTACTGTCCAAATGCTCTCCTGATTCTGTTGCTGACTTCCTCATTCGTGACATGGTCTTTATATGAGATGTTCAGAATCTTGCGGTAGCATCTCATTTCCAGGGCTTGTATCCGTCTCTGAAGTTCAGATGTGAGTGTCCAGGACTCGCATGCATACAAGAATACGGAGATGGCCAGCGTGCGCATGAGCCTGATCTTCGACGCGATAGTGATATTTCGTGGACATATAGGCTAAATTTATCATGTACGCATCCAAGTAGAATGCGAACTTTCGTTGCAGCATGGGCATTAGTTGTAGACATGTCGCAAAACGCACAATTTCAAAAGGCCTAATGCGAAGACCGTCCATCGGGCCATCGCAGTTACATTAACTCTTTCAGCTCAAACACATTTGAAATGACGTTCCCTCAGTAACGCCATAACAAGCATCCAGACAACCAGTCAGTCCTGTCGCAGGTCTGTCGCCCATATACTGACACCCACAACTCAACGAGTCAATAGCATGAATAAGGATTCTTTCTGTGAAGGCAAGCATTTTCTCAAAGAAAACAAATGCCTTGTTATCCCTGTCATCAACATCTTCAAAGCGAATTCAAAAAGTTAGAAGGCTCGAGTGAACCTAACTGCAGCCTGCGTCAGTTCTGATTCCTGCAAGCCAGGACACAACGCATTACTCCAGACAACAGCATTCAACCATGGGTGAATTGGTAGGCTGGTCTGGAACAGCCCAGACAATGACGTCACAGTCCGAAAAGTCCATGACAATACTTCGGTCATCAGACTTGAGCCCAGGTCCAACGTTGGAGTTTGTGGTCATGCATGGGGCACCTCAGCTGCTGCCCATCTACAGGCTGGGAGTGTGACCATTAGGTGTCACGTGACCAATCAGGGCTGGGGATAATGTAAATCGGGGCCTCAGACATCTGGAATCAGTGAACACGTGAACGCAATATGTCATGTAAATGAAGATGTCAGATAACTGTAAGATGCTGAATGACAAGTAAACCCCAGAAGAAGAAAAATTGGATAACAGTTGCTCAGTGACTTCGAAAGAACCCCGTACCCAGCAGTCAGGGCATTTCTCGGGGATTACGCGACCTGAACTGACAAAGAGTTAAGTAAACAATTACCTAGAACACCAGATGTGCAGAAACGTATGGTCGCCATACTCCACAAAGGCTTTCCTCAGGACTGACCGACAATGGCTTTGCGACCACCCAAGCATGCACACCATGCTCAGGCAGTGCAAACATCGCTAGTGCAAACATCGCTTACAGGATGAGTGCATTTTGCAAAACCTCCTGTATGGAGAATTCCAAGATGGCAGGACATCAACTGATCGCCCCCAACTGCGACATGAAGACTCATGCGAGTGGACATGTAGCCGCTTGGCAACGGAGACAAGAGTTGAGAGGTCATTGCCTGTGACCGTTCCAGATGGCGTTACCTGCTCCACGGTGGCCAGAAGGAGGACTTAGGTGCCCGAAGAACGTGAACTTTATTGACCAGATCCGCGGCCCATCGCAATCACGTTGTTCAAAAACAAACATCCCAATAATGTGTTCGTACAGAAACGATACTACTGTCGTCAGTGCCAGAGATCTAGATTTTCTACTATAGTAACGAGCCTAGAGAAAATAGCAGACAGTATCAAATGGCACCAGCGTCTTCCGATGGAACAGCCACGATAGCAGGAGTCATTTCCGAATCTGTTTTCACAGTCAGAGTTGAACCTGCTAGCCCGGAATACCTCTCGCTAGACATTATGTTTCGTGCAAAGTATGAATCTTAGAAGAGCAGTGTCAAGGAAGTCATGACTGCACTAGACTTTCCTAGTAGAAGATTCTCTCGTGAGCTCTGGATGCCAAACAACCTACGCCCTCTCAAGCCTGGGGGTTGAAATGACGCTGCAGGACGAAAGATGTAGCGCAGGAGATGCCAGTTAACCAGCAAACTATGAATATGATTCATGCCCGAATGTGGCATCCACGAGGTCTTCATAAACTGAATGAGTGGATGATCTCTTCGAAATGGTGCAATATAAATAGTGATGATGATGATGATGATGATGATGATGATGATGATGATGATGATGATGATAGTGATGATAGCGATGATGATGATGATGATGATGATGATGATGATGATGATGATGATGATGATGATGATGATGATGATGATGATGATGATGATGATGATGATGATGATGATGATGATGATGATCATGATGATGATGATCATGACGACGACGACGATGATGAATGAGTGGAGTTTTACGGCCTTTCAGCCTGTGTAGGCTATTTAAGACCAGCAATCACGAAAAACACAAGAATTGGTTCGGATAAAAAGGTTATTATTTCCCTTGTTTTTCGCCTCTTACGAAACGCATAGGGAGATGCGGTGAGTGAATACTTACTCCCAATTCATAGGGACAATGTATTAACTGAAGCTGCCCACTCAAACTTCCAATGTTCAAAAACGATATTTCCAGTTGATCGGGATTCCTGCAACCCAACTTCCACAGAAAGGCTGTGCACCATAGTTGGAATCGAAATTCCAATCAACAATCCAGGCAGATCTGTATCGAGTTCTAGCAGACTGCATTTGGTCCTCAAGACCAGCAGGTATGCATGAAATTGCGTTGATGGCGTTGCAGTTAGTTTGGTAATGTATGCACTGATAAATACACACACACGCGCGCGTGCACACACACACACACACACACACACACACACACACACACACACACACACACACACACACACACACACACACACAAGGGGTACATGACACTCGCAATCGCATACAAGAATTTATATCCGTCACCTGAGTGACAGATATCTATCACCAGAAATTTATCACACACACTCCATAAATTCTCTTGGTTATTTAATAAAACTTATCACTCCTTATTGCAGAATCTGACCATGACATCTGGTTAGAAAAGAAAGATGCCTGCTCAGCAAATGTCTTAACACGGCCTGCGGGGGTGGGGGGTGGGGGTGGGTGGGGGGTTCATGCATCATCATGTTGACCGGTGGCAGTGTAAATGACAATCTTATGCACTTTATACCTTTGCCTGATCTTCTCTGATATGATTGGACAAAGCCCTGAAGCACTGGCATCAGTTTCCATTCTAATATCCATTTCGTGATTGGAAACCTGCTCAGATTTCGCCTGCGCAGGCGAGTCGTGATAGCTGATCTCTCGTCAAAAATGTCAGAACTTCATCAAATGTCATCCGGGTTCTTCAGCTGGCATGGGCCAGAAGGATGCTGGGATAGCCGTGTGGGCAGTGACTGCGTTACTTCCGCTATACTCTGCGCATGCTCTGCCCGCCGCTCCCTCGTGACGTGTCCTGGAAAGGAAGAGACAAGTTTGGCGTCCTGAGGGTGAGGATTAATTGTAGGAAGAATCAATAGCTGCCCCCTCCCTCTTTCCCGCTGTCTCCCACACAACAGGCTACTCTGTGCAGGCTGGGTACCACCAGTCGCTGTCACAACATATGGAAATAACCAGGCAGAGGGGAACGCCAACGGAAGGAGTAGGAGAGAAAGGAAAAATTCTGATCGATCGAAGCTTGAAGGTGAATTGAGAGAGAGGTGGAGAAAGGAGGGGGGGGGGGTGTTAATGGTGTCGGTGTGAAGGAAAAAATGTGGAATGCGGGGAGAGAGAGAGAATATGTACACACATACACACAAACACACACACACACACACACACACACACACACATATATATATATACATATATATATATATATATATATATATATATATATATATATATATATATATATATATATATATATAAGCAAACTTTCTGTCCAGAAACGTGTTCGTTGATATAAGACTGAATTGCATGTCAAACTAAAACACGTCGACCAACAGATTAGAGTTGAGATTCTCTAGTCAAATGTCCCCACCAGCAGGTCAGGGAATTGTGTAATAGAACAAAACCTGCCAAGTCCATGCCAAGAGTCAGTGTATATTGGGGGGGGGGGGGGGGGGAGAGGTAAATTTCGGGAATAGGAAGAGAAGAGGAGGGGGTGCGGGGTGGGTGGGGTGGAGGGGTGGATAGGGAGGCGCTGCCATGCAGACAGTCTGAATTCAGGAACTGTGCTGAGCCATCAAGTCACGGTTGGTAGTTTTTGAGATCGATGGACCTATCCAAAAACTAAATTGATCGCAAAGAAGGCCTCCCTTAATAGAATGGCTATTTCGGCCCGACAATGAGGTTGTCCTCCATTCCACCGCGGATTGGATTCCCCCACCCCCCACCCCCCACCCCCACCCCCACCCCCCCAGAACACCACTAGACCGCCGAAAAAGTCAGCCGACTCCGAATAAAGTATGACCTTGCGAATTGATTTATATGTACACGTCCGGAATTCAGTTATATCTGTTCACGCAGGATTATTACCTTCTCTGTTCACACAGGATACGCTACAGTATCCTCTAAGAAATAACTGTTATACTATTTGTCCTGTCTCTATGGCATCTGGTGAACATCTGACACTGCATAGACACAGCAGTTGTGAGACCTGCAAGACCCTCACACGGGAAGAGTGTGTACCTGTGTGATGGGAATTGGACACAGCAGACGCTGAGACTATGAGGCACGGAGAATGAAAGACGTGCAAGATCTGAACACAACACACTACGTGTGGAGACAGCAAATCACAGCAGAAATAGCAGAAGTGGAGACAACAGGACACCGCAGTAGTGAGGCTGCAAGTCACAGTAAATACAGAGACTATGTACGTGTGTGAAGACCAGAGAACAAGTCACATGTGGAGAGAACAGGAATGGAGACTAGATGTAAAAACTGAATTCATAGCCAAAAATAAGGAGACTAGAAGACACGGCAAATGCGGAGATCACATGAAGCGGCACCCATGAAGGCCACAGATGTGGACACTAGCGATGAAGGAACCACATATATGGAGACCAAAGAACTGAAAATGTGGGAACTTCAAGAGTGGAAAATATAGAGATGGATACTATGGTACAAGACTGGAAACTGTCGGGATGGAGACGACAGATGTTGCGACTACAGATACTGAAACCACATATGTGGAGGTTGCAATTGAGAAAAATAAGAGATGGAGATTCTAGATGCAACGATTAGAAATGTGGAACAACAGAAAAAGAAACTACAGCTGAAAAAATTACCGAGGTGGAGCCTACAGATGTGGAGACACTACAAGGGCTAAATGCTGTCTGTCTGTCGCCGGGATGAAGTCAGTCAGATCCTCAAGATCCTGGGACCCCAGGGATCGGCCATGATGGATGGGCGGCCCGCTTCCAACACGCAGATCGATGTGGAGTCGCCCCCTCTCTTTCCTCTAAGGCACCGTCTCCACCACCACCCTCCCACTCTCCATCCCCCCTGCACCCCTCCCACTCCCCATCCCCCTTCAGCCCACTCCATAGTCTGCCCTCAACTCGTCCTCACTCGCCCACATTACAGCTTTGGCAAAAACAGGAAGAGGAGTGGCGAGTGGAGACAACTGCGACCTTTTGTAGGCGTCTTCAGCTGTGCCCTGGAATGACGCAAGGACTTCCACCCTCCTCTGCCTGTCGTCCGTAACCTTCCCTGTAGCTGCTGTTTTGTCCTGGCTTCGTCGGCAGCGATGTCCTGTCGACGTTATCTTAGGGTTCTTATTTATTCAATTGTTGGTGGGGGGTTTTAGTTCAGCATAGCGTGATTGCGTAAACTGCAGGGTTGTTTGGATTTGTTAATAGACCGGAGTTTCTGGGGATGCAATCTTTTATGAACCCGGTTGAACTTAGGGTCGGAGGTGGTCGCTGTGCCCCTCATTACGTGGATCTCCTGGCTACAGTTATTTTGGAGCCTCCTCTAGAGAAGCTGTTGATGAAGGTGTTTTGTAATCATGCAAATCGATCGGCCAAATAAGGCAAACCCAGACTGAAGGTCGAAAGTCCGACGGGTGAATACCGTAGACTAACAGTTTTTTTAGCATTCGGCTTTTTGTTTTCTTTGCAGCAATCTGCTCATGTTCGGACGTGGCTTTTTTGGGGGGGGAGTCATCGAAAAACAAAATATATCAAACACAATTCAATGCGATGCTGCACGTATTTTGAAAAAATGCAATACCTCTTACTTGCTGTTTTCACATACATCGTTTTGTCTACTAAAAAAAGCAACAACATGAATTACATTCAAGGAATGTACGAGCTATTTTCATGAGTAGAAGAACGGGGCCAGTTACCGCTCATGAAGTATGTGTTTTGAAATTATTTTAATAACTGAGCTATTGCAACGTACCGTGCGTTTCTTTGTACTCTACTTCATCTCTGCCATCGTAGTAAACCAATCCTAGCGTTTCTGCAGTGACCACCCACGCAGTGGTCAACTTTCTGACAAGGTCGCGCAGCAGCTGGAGCATCTCAAATGGCGCTCTTAGTGTTTCACACTAGAGGATACTACCTTCTAGCGCCTAGCAACGATGAAAATATGGTTTAATGCGTTTATTAAGTCGTCTCTCCGATCAAGAGAGATAACATTTAGTGTGAAATGAATCAGGGGATTCGTGTATCCAAATAGGGCCCCCAAAACCCTCTACTTTTAATGATAATGTCGTTTTTATGTCATTAATAAATCAACAAATCAAAACTCCTGAACTTGCTGCGATTCGCAGCACAGATGAAGCAATGTGCAACGGAGCGCAGGGGTGCATCCCTCTGGCATT
This sequence comes from Theodoxus fluviatilis, assembly GCA_034096865.1. Lineage (NCBI taxonomy): Eukaryota > Metazoa > Mollusca > Gastropoda > Cycloneritida > Neritidae > Theodoxus > Theodoxus fluviatilis. The sequence goes on from JAWQFJ010025161.1 coordinate 13,009, forward strand.
ATGCTTCGTATAAATAGTACATTCCATTTTGTTAAGATCGACTGTTTTACATTTTAGGAGTTGCAAAATATTTTCATTCATTCAAAGCTGGCACGTTCCTACGACATAGAAGGCATGTTTTACTGTCCTAATCTCCTCCAGGCACTTGGATATAGATTATTTGCGCCTCCTCTTGTTTGCAGTGCATACTGGGAGTAGTGACGACGTAGACAACTGTCCCTTTCACAAGTAGATCAGGACTGGATGACGTTCGCCGAGACAGACTAAAGAGATCTATTCTTTCCGGTTGTCAATAGCACTTTGTCAAGAAGACCTGACATGATGTCGGGGTGTTCAAGCATGCATTTGCTGGCTGTTCGTTCAGGTTGTACATGTGCTCCATAATCTTGATCTTTTCTTATTTTGAGCTTCGATTTCAGTCTTTTTTCGGCTGTAAACACAAGATGACTTTATTTAACAAATATTTGCGTCTTTTGCTGACAACAATAACAGTGAAGAGAGCAACAACCGAAAACATCTAACCGACAGCAATTTATCTATCGAATGATTACATTTTCCAACCCTTACGTAGTTCACACACACACAAACACACACACACACACACAAACACACACACACACACACACACACACATACACACACACACACACACTCACACACACACTCACACACACACTCACACACACACACACACACACACACACACACACACACACACACACACACACACACACACACACACACACACACACACACACACACACACCAACTGTTATGCTTTATGGAGATTTGGGACGGTACACTCTTTCCATAAATGCCACCATAAGAAGCGTCAGGTACTGGCTGAAGATAATGTCGATGCAAGAAGACAGATACCCACGCAAGGTGTATAATATGATGCTGACATGTGATAAAGACAGCTGGGCTCATAGAATAAGGGATACACTTTGCAAATGTGGTTTTGATGAGGATTGGAGAAGGCAGAGTATTAATGACATACAGAGATTTATAAGGGAATTTAGAAAATAAAGATGATAGCAGAGCACAATGAAAAGTGGAGATCTACTTTGTCGCAGAGTTTAATTAAGGTATTCGATCTACCGAACTTTCAAGTCATCTAGATGTTTAGAAAAGTATCTCCTGTTATCGACAGAAAAGTATGGAAAGATACAATGAATCGAGTTCGATTGGGAGTCAGTGAATTATCAGTACACAAGAGACGATACCAGCTCGATACAAATGATGACGACTTGTGTCCATTGTGTAAGGAAGATGAAGAAGACGAGAAACACTTCTTGCTAGAATGCCCTGCTCTCTCTGACCTTAGGGGAAAATATCTGAGGAGTTTATGCGAACACTACCAACGATTAGTTTTTAATGAGATGTTATCATCCCAGAGAGAAAATGTAATCAGAAATATATGTCGATACTTGTACAGAGCTTTACTACGTCGTAGAGAGTCACTGAAGACATGACCGTGAGAACTCTTGACAGCTTTGTGAGTAATGTAATGTCATGTAGTGTAATGCATTGCTATGTAGCCCACTTTAATGTAATGCAATGTAGGGCAGTGATGTGCAGTAGAGTGCAATGTGATGCAATGTGATGACAATTGAAACAAGCTATGTTAGACAACCAAAATTGACCAACATTTTGATTGTATTGTATTGTTTATTACCCTTGTGAAGGGCCGGAGGCCTAACAATAAAGACTTCGTTCGTTCATTCGTTTGTTCGTTCGTTCGTTCGTTCGTACACACATATACAGAGAGAGAGAGAAAGAGAGAGAGAGAGAGAGAGAGAGAGAGAGAGAGAGGGAGAGAGAGAAAGAAAGAGAGAGAGAAAGAGAAAGAGAAAGAAGACGACAATGCCATCATAAGTGCGGCGCCTAATCATCCATTTCGTTTATCGAACCATTAAAAACTCTCCTTTTCTGACCCTTGGATCATTTGATCAATGCTTGACGAGTAGGTCTACCTAATGACAAACCAAC
>JAWQFJ010025162.1:0-2500 GCA_034096865.1 Theodoxus fluviatilis
ACGTATGACAATTGACATAGCATCTGACGCATTTACCTGATATGACTCCACGTATGATATTATGGGGTAAATAAGGCATGGTGTCACATTACAGAACACCTGATCAATCTACGGCACGCCAAGCTACATCACACCACATACGTAACTTCACAATACTACACATGACATTGTGTTACACATCAAAAGCATGCCAAGATCCTTCCATTCTGTAAACCCGAGTCAGTAGTATTGACTCTGGCACAGTTCGCAATGAATGCGTAATAGGCTTGACCCTTCGCATTACAGCATTGCGCCAAAAATAGTTCGTTCTGATACTATTTTTCTCTCCACTTTTTACAAAAATCATTCAGATGTAAAAACTTGTTTCCATTTCAACACAAACATTTTATTGTGTCGAATTAACGCTTGTTTGTTGTCTCAACAAGAGTAAGTTAAAAGTTTTGTGCGAAATAGTCTTAGAACTACTTTAACGGCGTATGTCAGGGAGCACATCGGCTATCCCACAAGCCTCTCGTGTGACCTCCGTTTGCATAAATTGGCCAAAAACCTTCCATCACGTGATGTGAACTGTGCTAGAGATACTTTTGCCGGTAGGCGAAATCTCTAGTTTACTAGAATGAGATCCGTCTTGCCGCTTCACATGACGTAACATTAAGCCTTGCCAGTTGACGTCATGTGACGTGACGTAGAATAGCGGCTTACTGCATTACAACTTCACAACGATCTCTGTGGTCGAGTTGTCAGCGCACTTGACCAGCAGTCGCTTGCGGCCAGTGGGTGCGACGTTCGAAGCTGCGCGGTTCCCAGAGATGTATCCTTGGGCAAGGCGCACGATTCACAATAAATTTCCTCCTACCATGAAGTAAAAGCAGGTACTTGTGAGGATAGCGACTGCACACTATGCTGCGACTAACTCTTGAATGCTGCCATAAGCCCGCGTCGGGTTGGAATACTCTCCAGGGGACGGAGTTGGTGCTGGTGCCATATTGTGTGCGATTTATCTGTCTGTCACTGCGTCTGTCGTCAGGTGCTAAGGGAAGGACTGATCAAATGGTCCAGTGACGGGGGAGTAAAGCATCAAGCAGTTTGAAACACATACGTGGGTGAGAAATCGCTAAATAAAAACACGTATTTGCCATCTCAGCCCGTCACATAACATTGCGTGACATCGCGTCACACCACACTTGTCACACAGGAGTATGTCACAGCTGACTGCATCATGCCGTGTAGCGTCTCATCTCATTCCATCAAGTCACGTGAGATTTCATTACCACCTTAATGTCACACTATGATGCATCGAATGACGACATGCCATTCCATATCATGCTGTACTTCATAACATCAATTCAGAGAGAGAGAGAGAGAGAGAAAGAGAGAGAGAGAGAGAGAGAGAGAGAGAGAGAGAGAGAGAGAGAGAGAGAGAGAGAGAGAGAGAGAGAGAGAGAGAGAGAGAGAGAGAGAGAGAGAGAGAGAGAGCTTCACTGGGAGATGAACAGTTACAGTCAATGTGAGTGTGCTTTTTCAAAATAAACTACAATTCAAATACATCATTTGACGTAATACCATAATCTATTTTGCATCAAGTAACGCAACGTTCCATTACGACACTTTAGTGTCTGTTACATTCCATAACTACCATACGATAACACCCTCAAACAAATGATACCTTCAAAGACACAATCATTGGTAGTAGGCTGGCATGGAACAGAACGACACTAAACATGAGCTAGCAGAAGTAGAGTGAAAAATAGCTATCATAAACGCCAGAAAGGATTTGGCTCTTTCATATTCATTGCCCAAGCACGTTCATTGGCAACCTGAGTGTAAGAGTGACTGGTTGAACCTCCTCCAACCATTTGAAGACGTCATGCCTAGAGAGATTCGGTGTCTGGGCGTCTGGCTACGGCAAGAGTGCTCCAACGAAAGTTCGCTGATCCCAGGTGGTGGTAAATATTTACTTTCTTCTCTCTCTCCAGCCTCTTGCCTCCATGGACTAATAACATCGGCGGGGAGGGAATTTTGTCCGTCAACAGCTCGCACTGCAGCCAAATATTACTGGGAGCAGTGGCAACAGGAGGGGTGGCAAAGCTGATGCAGTAGAGTATCACCTACTAGGTGAAACTGATTTCTAAAACAAAGCGCAAAATCGGCAAAAAGACGAATTCCTTCATATGAAAGGAAGGCAACAGAGTCTTCCAAAAGTTGAATTTTGCTCGCATTTTAGTTGTCGAGAAAAATGCTTTTCTTTTAAACAGAGGACATCCCATCTTAAACCCGATGATGGAACAATACATTGACGACGAAAAGTGTTTACTCTAAATTTTCGCGCTACCAGTATGCCCTCACTGACCTGAAACCAACACAGGGAAATTAAAGGCGAAACCAGCGGAGTGCAAAGAAACAGGCAAAGGGGAAGACTGATATACTGGGCTTCAGCTGCAACCTGCTGATCGAAAACAATTTCCAGTCCCATTTTTTAAGCCAACACTATGGGGGAAAG
>JAWQFJ010025162.1:10000-15000 GCA_034096865.1 Theodoxus fluviatilis
TGAGAATTAAGAAACTCCTCCTGAACCCTGCTTCAGCATACCAACGAAGCAGCAGTCGATTTTCATTGAGTGATAAAAAAGGCCGAGACTGAATGGATAGAAAATGCTTTTAATCTTTGCGGCCTGCAGAAAATAGAGCGCCGGCTAAAATGAAGGCATTAACATGAAAAGAATCCCAGGAAGATTGCCTTCTGCCGAGGCGATTGATCTCCATGCTGCTGATGAGCGTTAAGGAGAGGAACAACATGGCGAGGCAGCGATCAGAGGAAAAGATATTACTTGTCTAATCAATCTTTGCAGACAGCTGTTCATGATGACAGTGGGCTTTTCTGTTGAACAGAAGCTTACATGCGCCAACTTATCCACGTGCACGCAAGTCTGATATCAACGTAGAAGAAACATCTACTGAGCCCTGTCTAAGAAGCGTTTTGCGTGAGCGCACTGATTTGTCTGTGATCTATTGTGCTGTGCTCTATTGTGCTGTGCAGGTGTTCAATGGGACTTTATGCTCTCCATGCAGGACGAAACAGACGTCACGCTTGTGCAGGAAGACAAGCAGACGTGTTGGAAATGAAGAGACGCTTCCATCGAGTTGTTTGAGACTGTCGTACGAGGCCAACCAGAAACACGCTACTCCTGTTTTCATGATACAGAAACATTTTTGTTTTACTGATACAATTTTAAGGGTGTTGCACACGGTGAAACTTGTCTCGATAAGAAAGCTGTATAGACCCCCAAACACCACCATATCTGAATACTCGCGTCATTCAGCAATAATGGTGTAATTCACACGACGTACTCATTGGCTAACTGGCAAAACTGTATCAGTGAAACACCACAAATGTACAGCATGTTCTAAATCATGAAACACTTGAAATATTGTAAACAGAAGACACAGTTTTTTCCTCGATACGACTCCTCGCATACGAAAAAACTTGCATCGTGTATACATATGTTTCAGTGAAACATGTTTCCCTCTCACCATGTGTGACGGCTTTTAATACGACCACCACACCGTGCCACCGCGTGACCTAGCTATAAATATGCACAGGCTCTCGCGTATTGCCATCCACCAATAAGCTCTATCCTCACTCCCACTCGCAATCCTATCTGCCTTTGTTTGTTTATGGATGTTGTTTGTTGTTTATATGCCTGCTTTTAAACAATGAGTTTGTTTACGTGTGTGTGTGTGTGTGTGTGATCATGTGCGTGTGTGTACGTGTGTGTGCGTGTGCGTGTGTGTGTACGTGTGTGTGCGTGTGTGTGTGTGTGTGTGTGTGTGCGCACGTGGGGGGCATACATGTGCACGCCCGTGTGTGAGCTTATAACCCTTTGTGCATCGACGTGTCTGACAGTCATACAGAGTATATGAATATGCGTGCGTGTGTGTGAATGGGTGTGTGTGTGTGCGCGCGCGCGTGCCTGTTCGAGTAATGCTTCAGCAAGCATATATAAGTTGAAGATCATTTAACGTACCGTCATTAGCAGCATGCGTTGCCTCATACAAGCTGTACTGCTGGGACAAGCGATAGTTCTGGGTCGTGTTGCTTCAGCTTATCTTTAATCTGCTCTCTCAGGCCTCTGCTTGTGATCAGCATCGCCATCTCAGTGATGAGTCTAAAAAATGTGGCTCTGGTGTAAGAGTCGCCGCAGCGCAAACATGACATAACTATTGACCGCTTATAATTGAAAATATACTGTTTATTTCAGTCAATTTCTCAGGGGGGAAAAGTGCCGTGCACGCTAATATCATCTCAGTAAAATTAGATGGGACTGGGTTGTACTAAACGATATTCAAAGACTAGACATGAACCCCATTGGTTGCTCCCAAACATGGCAAAGTAATTAACACAATGCCCACTCAATCAGTCCTTGTAATAACGCCGTTTCCAAAACTAGATACTGCGTGCTTTATCATCCCGATATTGAAACCGACTTTTGTATGAATTCAGCAAACGCGCGCGAGCACACACACACACATACACACACACACACACACACACACACACACACACACACACACACACACGCACGCACACACACACACACACACACACACGAACCGGAAACGCCATCTCGATTGGCCTTGACTAGCATACCAAAGTCCTGGCAACACGCTTCAGACGCTAGACTGCATCGACTGTGCAGTCAGAGCTGTGCGTGCTGAAGGGAAAGGCGTGCAGCCGGCTGGCTCAGACTCCGACATTTCCATAAATAGTTCTCGTTTGGTGAAGGGCAGGCGTAGCGTAGGAGAGTCGCTGACAGTAAGGCGCGGGAAGCCGCGAAAAGCCTCTTGAAGGGAGGCGAAAATGGGGCGGCCAGAGCGAGTATCGAAGACCCTGGCGTCTGCCTGACAATCAAGAATGCGAGTTCAGCCAGACGGAAGAGCGTTTAACTAAACCCAGATTTTCTCGTCCCAGGGATTGAACCACGGCACCGCGCCCCGCACATCGTCCAACCCCAAAGCATGCTCGCCTCTCTCCGCCCGTGAAAGGACATGGTAGAGTTACACGCATGGACAGATTTCTGTCTGTGCGTGAATGATACTTGGAGAACATCTACGATGCATCTACCCCTATGTATGATTGCATTAGCCTTGTTGAAACGTCTATGATGTGCCAATGCAAAAATACAAAAAGTATTGACAGGAATTTCTCTTACCGCCCAACTTGTCTACAAAGACGCCAGAGCTACTTGCAGTCTGTCCGCTGTGGGTTAAGTAATGGATGGCCTGGTGCACTTGTAGAACTTTGACAGAAGTTACGCAGGCGTCTGCGAATTACTAGTTATTTTGAGGCAGTTTAATCAAGCATGCATCCTTAGTTTCGCTTCCTTGGATTAAAACATGTTGCCTAGCGCCGTTCAAAGACTAAACGTCTGGTTTCTGCGATAGCAGCCTTTTTCAAAATTACCAGGGAATACTTGGAGGTGTAAAACTCGATTTAGCGTCAGCAGTGCATGCAATGTACAGATCTGGCAATTTTGCCTCGCAGCGCATGTTTTGCTGTTTGTCGTTTTGGTAATAGCTACGAAGACAGTCCCCCAAATAACAGAGCTTTTATCACCACTGCGGCAGGAAGCTGTGGATTCCATCAATATTTCATCAAGCGTCTTTTCTTGGCAGTCTTGTGACAAATGCAACTAGTCTCGGAAGTACTTTTGATCCGAACGGACACATCGTAATGAGCAGACGTGCTACAGAAGTCTGGAGTTGTGAAGAGAAGAAAACATCTGTGCATTGCAGTTACTGGAAGGTCCCTACATGTAGAGATGGTAAAGAGGAAGGAAGGGGGTGGGGGTGGGGTTGGGGGTGGGGGCGGTGGAGTGAGGTCTACGGTCTTGGTCAAGGACCGCAACTTATGCCACCCATATGCTACAGGACTGTAGCAGTTTGTTGCACCTACGGGAGTTTCTGTCGTCTGCATTCAAACCGAGGACCGGTCACCTCATGCAAGTGTGACCACATCGGACGTGTCATACCTGCCGACACGTGTCAATGCAAACTGAGGTGTTGACACTAACTTGTCAATATGTTGCAACTTTCCAGGTGGCGGAACGTTGTATCCAGTGATTTGGCTCTATGGTGTAAGTCAAAAATAAGAGTAATTAATCTCTGTTTTTGGCAGATTTCGTCGACGTCATGTTTTCAATCGTAGGTATGGCATGTAGTAGGTAGACTTTTTATTACGTATGTTTGTAGTTGTGCTCTACAGACTGATACATTTAAACTATCTTACCCCCACCCCCACTCACCCCATTCCCCCGCCTCCTTACTGTTTGTCGCACAAATGCGTAACAATTCTGGATTTTGTATCTTGTGTAACCTAGTACTTGGTACATTTCAAACTTAAGTTTTCGTTCCAGAAAGCTGTGAAATTTCATTTATAATCTATTGTTTCTATTTCAACACACATGTGTGGAACAGCTGAATGTTCATTCTAAGAAGAGTCGTATTTATTCATCATAGTCATAAGTATCGCTCTTTATTTTTCTTTGCGTGCTGGGAATAGATCTATAGATAACATAATGCATTGCACAAGAACGAAGATTGGCTCTGCGAATAGCATTTCTTAAGGTGCCAATTGTCTGCACTTTGGAGCCAGTATGTTCACTCGTGTATAATGTAACCGCCTTCAGAAAACAGATCACTTTTTATAAGAAGCAAACGAGATACGCTTGGTACACATGCCGTCCATCACAATTACTGTGCCTGAAGTCACAGATGATGAGGAATCTTAAATCCTTGTGCCACGATAGTTTAAGTTCTCGCTGCTGCAACCATTTAACCTTCAACAAATTACCGATCCGTCTTGCGTCATCCTTTCAAAAGTGTCACAACTTCAAAGGGATTTTGGGTCCAGGTGCCCACACCTCATTTTTACAGCACCAAATTAGGCAGTGCTTTAAACAAAATATTCTGCAAAAACGCTCGGCAAAAATCTGTGCTCTGCAAGTGAGCAAGTTGATTTCACTTCAAGTGTTGGTTGTAAAATCAACATTTCCTCGCAACAGAACGCCTTCTGCTTTCCTTATCTATTGCCTTGCGCTTGAGTAACGGGCGAGGTTATTTGACCAAGTGGCCAGGAGGATTACCTGGCTACGTTTTAGGTGATGGGGTATTTCTCCCTCAGCCCGGCTCTCTAAAAACCGCTGTCAAGGGAAGGAGGAAGCGATGAGCAATACGGATGAGGCACAGATTGACACAGAGTCCATTTTCAGGTCAATGTCTTTCAAAAAGCTCCGCTCTTAGGCCAAATCGATTTTCACGAGTGACTTGGCTACATAATCACCTTGCCCCCACCCATGTGGCAAGCAAATGTAAGCAGCTTCCGCAAAATGCTGTTTTATGCCTAATTTTAGACACTTGTCGCTCAAACTTTAGGGTCTCTCGGTCAGTCAGTCTCTTCCCACATCTGCTAAAACATGCATCTTTCTGGAAGGGAAAATGAATGTACCTCTAAAATGTTTTGACCGGACATCCATCGAGTGGAACAAGGTGG
>JAWQFJ010025162.1:22500-25000 GCA_034096865.1 Theodoxus fluviatilis
ATTGTATATGTTGTTTGGAGGCAACGAACTTCATGAGTTGTGGAGGATTCATGTTTCGGGGGAATCATTCTAACAGGGAGGTGAAACGGTTGAAGCCATTACGACATGTTCATGAAGCCAACGCAATGATTCTTGATTCCTTATCACGAATTGGCAAGAAACCGTCAATGCAACCTTTCTGTGGATTCCTCAACCTCTGCGTCCTCACGAAAAAAAAAGGCAAAGCATGCCAACAGCGCGGCTGTCTTGAAGGCAGTTACTGTGCAATGGAGCAGACAAACATGTTTGCTACATCTTTTCAATATTTCATAGTTGGCGTTTCAGTTTCGAGACCCTACTGAAGAAGAGCAGTTTCTGTCCCAGCGGTTGCAAGATGGCAGTTCTGACACTGTCTGCTTTTCCGTCGGGTACATCTCTCCTAGTCTGGTTTCTGGAAACTCCTTTCTCCTTACCTCAGACCGCTCTGCAGTTCATTTCTCCATGCAGAGCTGTCCTGGACGTTGCCTTCCCGACTCTTGCCAAGCACTTTCAGGGCCAGCTTGCAGACGTCTTTGTATGGTCGCTGGGGTGGGCCACTTGCTCTCCTGTCAGCCACTTGCTCTCCTGTCAGCCACTTGCTCTCCTGTCAGCCACTTGCTCTCCTGTCAGCCACTTGCTCTCCTGTCAGCCACTTGCTCTCCTGTCAGCCACTTGGTCTCCTGTCAGCCACTTGCTCTCCTGTCAGCCACTTGCTGTCCTGTCAGCCACTTGCTCTCCTGTCAGCCACTTGCTCTCCTGTCAGCCACTTGCTCCCCTGTCAGCCACTTGCTCTCCTGTCAGCCACTTGCTCTCCTGTCGGCCACTTGCTCTCCTGTCAGCCACTTGCTCTCCTGTCAGCCACTTGCTCTCCTGTCAGCCACTTGCTCTCCTGTCAGCCACTTGCTCTCCTGTCAGCCACTTGCTCTCCTGTCAGCCACTTGCTCTCCTGTCAGCCACTTGCTCTCCTGTCAGCCACTTGCTCTCCTGTCAGCCACTTGCTCTCCTGTCAGCCACTTGCTCCCCTGTCAGCCACTTGCTCTCCTGTCAGCCACTTGCTCTCCTGTCAGCCACTTGCTCCCCTGTCAGCCACTTGCTCTCCTGTCAGCCACTTGCTCTCCTGTCAGCCACTTGCTCTCCTGTCAGCCACTTGCTCCCCTGTCAGCCACTTGCTCCCCTGTCAGCCACTTGCTCTCCTGTCAGCCACTTGCTCCCCTGTCAGCCACTTGCTCTCCTGTCAGCCACTTGCTCTCCTGTCAGCACAGTTCCCCGTACACGGCACCTCCTGGAGTGTTGACAGCCTCCATATGATGTATGCATGCAAAGCACTGCCTGGCCGCGGATTGCATGGCATTGTAGTATCCTGTGTTCCGTGATGAATATTTCCTTTGCTTACCTCATGGTGTCCCGACGGGCTGCCGATCCCGTGACAGCATCAGGTCCTTCTGGAAGCGCAGTGCCAGAGCTTCACCACGATGAAAAGAAGGTTGAAAGGGTTCTGGGTAGAGGGAAGAAGCCTGACTATTCGTTGATGTGAGTGTACGTGGTTTCCCATTACATTGGGGATTGATGCCAGTTTATGCTCGTAGCCTTTCCATCCCATTCTTGCTGTTGTGTCTGCTGCTCTAGTTGCCTTCCCTTCTCTCTCTCTCTCTCTCTCTCTCTCTCTCTCTGTCTCTCTCTTTGTCTCTTTCTCTCTCTCTCTCTCTTTCTCTCTCTGTCTCTCTCTCTCTTTCTCTCTCTCTCTTTCTCTTTCTCTGTCTCTCTCTCTGTCTCTCTCTCTCTCTTTCTCTCTCTCTCTCTCTCTCTCTCTCTCTCTCTCTCTCTCTCTCTCTCTCCTTCCCTCGTTTTATATTTCTAACCTCTTCCAATCTAGTAGTCCTTGTCAGCTCTTATCTTTTCTCTCTTACTCCCCCTCCTAATCCTGCTTCTGTTGCACCTGCTTCTTCTCCTCCTGCTTCTGCTCTTCCTGCTTCTGCTCCTCCTTCTCCCCCTCTTCCTCCTCCTGCTGCTGCTGCTACTACTACTACCTCTCCTATTTCGCTTTCTCCTCTTTCCTCTCCTCCTCCACATCTTTATTTGCTTTTGTATTTCCATCATTCTACTGCGCTTTCAGTTTCGTCTCTTTTGCTGTTCGATAAGGGAGTTTTATCCTCTTTTCGTGGGGAAGGTTACATGTCTACTTTTAAATCCAAGCGACATCATGTGGGCAGCCTGAAACCACTCAACACTGTTAGCAGACCAGAAGCGACAGACACTCGAATTCTGATAATACAGGACTATTTTCTCTAGATCTCAGACGTTTGTGCAATCTGATGTGAGATGGTTGCTCTTCGTAGCCTCCTACTAACTGCTTTGCATTTAGAATGGATTTCAGTTATCCGTCAATCTTGTAACTAATTTCTGTCCTCATATTCGTTCTGTTCTCACCATTGTCTCCAAACCAAAGTTCCATTCTTTTGCTCAAGATTTCAAGACACAAAAA
>JAWQFJ010025162.1:27500-32500 GCA_034096865.1 Theodoxus fluviatilis
ATTGCACTTTTATCTGAAAAGAAAAACAACCATAACAAAAAGCAAACCTGAGAAAAATCATCTTGTTTCGGGAAGCTTTATGTTGTGAAAACAAAGAAAGCGACAACAACAACAACAAACCGCTAATGTGAAAGTTCAATAAAAGTTGTCTATATGTTCACATGAATGCACTGGGAAGTGCATCAAGGATATCGGAGTACTTCATCCCACGCACGTCAATCGTCCTAACCCGCCATCAGCAGTATATGGCATGCAGTGGGTTGGCATACAGGCATGCTGAGGCAGCACAAGTTGCTGCATTCCGACATGGTGGCACTTCCTGGGCGACGTGCAGGCTTCCTCTCACAAAGAGAACACACTGCCCTGTCTCCAAGGGATGGCTTGGTCCTGGCCATGACACTGATTGGGGTTGTCGCAGATGGCGCGCGGACAAAGGAAGACAGGCGTTTAGCCGCGCTGTACACGACAGTTTGTCCAGTGTTTGCATCAACACCTGGTGGGTCCCTGCCTGCTCTCGGCCTCACTCTTCTAATCTGCGTTACCTGCTTCTCGGTGCATGAGAGATAGCGACGCTTTGCCCTTTCTACTTGTACATGTATATAGGCAGGTTTGAAGATATGCAAGGCTCTATCCATAGGACGGGAGAAATCTGGGATTATGAATATCTTGACAATTCCCTATATGCTGCTACTCTGTCATAACTCTGTGCCTGAATACAAGGTGAGCACCTAAAATACACATACCCTTCTGTGTGACTGTGACCGTTGGTTCAACGTCAGTAATAGTGATAGTAACTACAGGAACATCCCTTCCCATCTTGTGTAAAATGTATAAATGTCCACCGCTAGGGAAGACCTGTAGATGCACTTACCACTCTTACATCTGGTTGCTGTTGTTCTCTTTCTCTTGTTGCATCTTTTTGTATTGAATGACATTCCCAAGTCCAGCCTAATAGGATTCTAGAATTGGTCCCTCTGGAAAGTCTGGCAGCCCGCAAAGCCAGCTGAAGACAAGTGCTACTGGCGTTTGGCACGGTTATTTGAAACGCGGCACCTGTTGAAGCAACGTTCGTGTTGACTTGCTTGTCAAAATTTTTGCTTTCGAGACGTCCATAAACAAAACGGCGGAAGTAGCATTTGTTCCCAAGAATCCAAGACACGCAAAGGAAGGAAGACAGTGTTGGAAGCTCAGAAAGGTGAAGGTCACTGCTTTCATTCCTGGTCACTGTCGCTGGGGCGGTTACGGGCGGTTAAAAGGCTAGGCTTGTGTGAGTGATTTGGGGCGGATAGAATGCAAATCTTGTTTGAGGGGTTTGGGAAGGTTGAAAGCATGACCTATATGAGTGGTTTGGGGCGGTTGGAATACAAGGTCAACGTGCATGGTTTGGGGCGGTTTGAATACAAGGCCTATTTGAGTAGGTCGGGATGTTCACACATCGTTTGTGATCGTACAAAATTGTACATTAACTACAACGCCTTTTGAGTATTGCTTTATTTCTAACGTTTCTTTCTCTTTGCAAATATATCGAAATAGCGTATCATCGGCAGTTCGCATTTGTGATCAAGACAATTCAATTATTTATGATAACGCATGGAGAAACACGTTAGCATCATAAAGTAGTTTTAAAAAGACTTGAAAAGGATGTATGTTTGTCCGTGCCTGTAAACAGTTTGGTCGACTGTCGTCGATTGGAGTTTGCCAGTCGCTGTATGCATGGTCTGCCCCTTTTAACATCAGGGACATGTATATATTTGGGTAGTATGGTATTCGGTCGTGCATTTACTATCGGATGGTCCAGGAACCAAAAGTCAATACCAATGTATTGACGTGGGAAAGGCACTGACAGTCTTCCGGTTCATGCAAACTGCTGCAGGTTCCCAATTTCCTTGTGTAACACCCATGTCTATTGCCGTTAGTTTCGTGCAGTGACTTGAGACTTGGACAATTCCTGGCGGTGTAGAACAAAATGAAGAGACTCCCTGGTCGAGACAAATATAAACTCCGACAACTCTGCACTGCAATTATTCTAACAAAACCCTCAACTTCCGGGAGGTACTGGCGACTGTAATCTTCCGGTCAATGCATCTCCCCCGGCGCCCTCCCCCCACGTCCCTGAATGGATTGTACCGCAACATCACACTTAAGTGAGGACTGGTCTGGCGCCCCGGAAATGAGGCAGTTCACCAGGAGAGTTGCCTCCCTTGGAGGTCATTGGGTTGGAGTGTCTCACGTGACCTGGAGGAACACTTCGCCATTTCCCATCCACCAAGACACTTCCCTCCCTTGAGTCCCCTTCCTTTCTTTCGGGGCTCAGCGGAGCAGCGTATTTCTTTGCGTGCCATCGACGCTCGAATAACCCGCATCCATGATTTTAACGACTTTCTCGGCGCACCCAGAAGTAAAAACAACTTTCACTCGAATAATTCCGGGGAGAAGCCACACGACATGCTTGCACATGCGGATTTTCCTTCTCCTCCACTCGTGAAGGGCTTTCACTCAAACGAATCCCATGGAACAACTGCACAACATGTTTTATGTTTTTACTCGGATGGGAAGTTTTCGTAGGGTTTGGTATCGAGCTCGAGTCACTCTTTGTTGCGGTTGTCGTAATCGATCAGGCCGATTTACGGTCTGCACGCTGTGTAGCAACAGGCGCCGGTTTCCGGGCCGAAGTCTCCTTGCTGACGAGGACGGGAAGTGTGGAGAGGGGATTTATTAGTAGCCGCTGCCTGTTTCTGGAAAGACGAGCCCAGAGCTCTTTGTGGAGGCCAGACTCCGGACCGGACCTTTCTATGGACTGGCGCCATCCAGGAAGGACTCGGGCAGTGCCCATTTGTCAAAATGCCAGGCTGACCGTTATGGTGCAGGCGCCAACAAGAGCTCGTCTAGACGAACGCGCGAAGAGCGATCTGTCACGCCCCATACCTTTTCCCCTCGTGCCATTTTAAGGGAAAAGTTTCGCGACTGTTTCCTGCAAAACTTTTCCCTGTCTTGGAAACTCTGTGACTACTTTTTTATATTCTTCCTTTAGCTTTGTGGAGTTGGTGCAAACAGCAAAGTGCAGCCAGCAAGAGTTATCGCTGTATGCGAATCGAAGCTCCCTTCCTCGAAGCAAACTCAGAAGCGGGGTCTTCTTTGCCCATGGAAAACGCCGATTTGTTGCAACACCTCGGGCGTTCCCTAGTTGTTGGGCAAATTCACCCATGCCCGATGATGAATCCGTGATTAAAAACCCTGCTTTGCTTGGTCCAAGGCAAACGTACGGAAGTATTTGTCGGGATTTTCCGCTGGAGGAATTTGTCATAACTCATCTCGTTTACCATGGCCGGGGATCAGGGGAGTTGCTCCTCTCTTTTTGCTGTCTTCCTTGAGGCTGAGTTTTTCGCCCGCAACCTTGGAGGCTCGTCTGCCGGGCTGGAGGTCGCTGGCGAGATGAATTGTGCTGGACGGCCGGCCAGAAACCAGCCTATCACCCAGGCGACCTGATTAAATCGGGACCAGCGTAAACGAGATGTTAACGGACGGGAGAGCCACTGCGAGGCCTGAGCCTTGCAAAACACGGGGTGGAAGACTGGGATTGGCGCCGCAGATCAATAGGACCATGTAAGGATGGGTAAGCACCTTTAATCGGCGAGAATCGATCGCCTGTCTTGTTGTACAGTGTGCTACCGTTCCTGGAGTTCTGGGCGCGCGTCTAGTGGTGGGGTTCGGTCTGGGTTCCCAGCTCTTCTGCCGTTTCCCAGATACCCACAGAAACCCACTGCTGCCCAGGTCTCCCACCCTCCTTCCTTGCCTGGTCTGCCTGGAATGGCCGCTCTCTGTCTTGGTCTTTCGTCTTGTCCTCCCCAACCATCCTCACCAAACTTCCCTACAGGAATGTTGGGGATGAAGGTGTTCGTGTTGAAGAATGATATTCTTGATAGCTGTAGTGATAGCTGTAGTGATGGTGGTGATGGTGGTGATGGTGGTGATGGTGGTGGTGGTGGTGGTGATGATGATGATGATGATGATGATGATGATGATGATGATGATGATGATGATGATGATGATGATGATGATGATGATGATGATGAAGATGGTCATGATGATGATGGTGATGGTGATGGTGATGGTGATGGTGGTGGTGGTGGTGGTGGTGGTGGTAGTGATGGTGATGGTGATGATGATGATCGATGATGATGATCGATGATGATGATGGTGGTAGAGGTGGTGGTGGTGGTGGTGGTGGTGTTGGTGTTGGTGATGATGATGATGATGATGATGATGATGATGATGATGATGATGATGATGATGATGATGATGATGATGATGATGATGATGATGATGATGATGATGATGATGATGATGATGATGATGATGATGATGATGATGATGATGATGATGATGATGATGATGATGATGATGATGATGGTGAAGATGATTGTGATTATGATGATGATGGTGATGGTGATGGTGATGGTGGTTGTGGTGGTGGTGGTGGTGGTGGTGGTGGTGGTGATGATGATGATGATGATGATGCTGATGATGATGATGATGATGATGATGATGATGATGATGATGATGATGATGATGATGATGATGATGATGATGATGATGATGATCGATGATGATGATCGATGATGATGATGGTGGTAGAGGTGGTGGTGGTGGTGGTGGTGGTGGTAGCGGTGTCGACGACGACGACGACGACGACGGTGGTGGTGGTGGTGGTTGTGGTGGTGGTGGTGGTAGTGGTGGTGGTGGTGGTGGTGGTGGTGGTGGTGGTGGTGGTGGTGGCAATAGTAGGTGTGGTGGTGATGGTAGTGGTAATAATGCTGATGGCGGAGGGGGAGGTACACGTGGTAGTGGTAAAAGTGATGATGGTGACATTAGTAGTCGTGGCAGTGATGGTGGTGGTAACAATGATGGTGCTGACGATGTTAAAAGTTATAGTGATGGTGAAGGTTGTGGTAAAAGTGATAGCGATAGCGGTGGTGTTGGAAATAAAAGAAATAGTAATG
>JAWQFJ010025162.1:37500-47500 GCA_034096865.1 Theodoxus fluviatilis
TTTTCTGAGCAGCCTATCGCAGTTACATCCAGATGCTCCTTGTAAACGATATTCGAGGAACAAAATGCGTGAAGATTCGAACCGGTGTTATGGCAACGCACATAGTTGAGGAATCAATGGCCTGCAGACTTTACGACGTGGTGGAGAATTGTTTTTAATCTCACTGCTGCGGTTGCATTATTTTTCATGAAAAAAAACCTAGCACTAGTGTAGGTGGCTTATAGAAGATACGGACAAGCTTGCTTGTTTTCTTACGTATTTTTAATGGATATTTTCGATTTTCTAGCACTGTGAATATTGTACTTATAATACCACTTGCTAATATATAAAGGCCCGTTCTGGCAAGACCAGAGTTAAGCCGATAAGGAATTCTTGCTGTACAACTTTTAACTTCCACTTGTGTTTTTTATGGTCATAGTGCCTGCATTGTTACACGCTGCGTTGTGTAAAACAAGTTCAAGCTTTAAAGCCATTTTTCAAGTTGTGGTTTTCCAGACCTATGTTTTATAGTTCGTCATAACATTGTCATTTTTAAGACACTGTAATATATTTAGTATCAAATTAAAGGCATTTTAATTGACTTCTCACCCGTGTGTTTATATATATATATATATATATATATATATATATATATATATATATATATATATATATATATATATAATTGATTTAACCCTGGTTCTGCTGGAAGAGGACATATACTTTTTCTGCGGTCGTCCACAATGCTGTAAGATACACGGTGATTTCCATTATCCTGTATGGTGCTCTGCAGGTTCATGTGTGCTTATGGGTACTTGCCATTTTTTCCATTATGCGCGTGCAATTGAGTATTGCAGTTCCTTATTACATATGAAAATGAATTGAATAATGCGTAATATGCTGAAAATATTGTCAATGATATAGGAAACAGGCTTTGATTTTTCACTTACATAAAATACTTTCTATTTTTGGGCAGCTCGATAATTTATGTCTTGAAAAAGTCAACCTCCACTTTCTTTTAATTTTCAAATCACTTTGGACTACCTTCATAACTATTTGAGCTATTTTTGACGAATTTTAATAAGGAGCTTTTTGTGCCTCTGTTTTTCATTCGGGAAACATTCCATTACATTCTCCGAGAAAAGACCTAATTGTACTCTTTCCTTAGCGGGTTCCTGAGCGACAGTAAAACGTGTTAGCTTTTCCCCCCTACGTTTCTCTCCTTCAAATCCCAGACGGACCAAACCTTTTTTGAGAGGAAGTTTACATCTCGAAACTCTCTCGGACTAAAGTGGAAGCCTCTTTAGGCAAAGGCATTTCTGGCTGCCCCGCTTTCCAGACCAGGGACGCTGGAGTGCGAGGAAGCCGGGTTAACAGTGGTGCCCGCTAGACTCCATCAATCACCGGCGCCACTACTTGCCTTCATCATTTCCGAGGAGCAATTTGGTGGCGGCTTCCACCAGCGCCCGAAGACTCCGGCCCAGATGGGACGTCCCCCGTGAGACTCCCGGGAATGAGGCTCCAGGCACATGACAAGCCTCCACCAGCTGCGGCCGGACTGACCATGAGGTCCCAACAGAGGTAGTATTGGTGGTGGTTTTGCTGGTGGTGGTAGTGGTAGGGGTGCTGGTGCTGGTGATGGTAGTGGTAGGGGTGCTGGTTTCTGGTGGTGGTAGTGGTTGGGGTGGTGTTGCTGGTGGTGGTAGTGGTAGGGGTGCTGGTGCTGGTGCTGGTAGTGGTAGGGGTGCTGGTGCTAGTGGTAGGGGTGCTGGTGCTGGTGCTGGTGCTGGTAGTAGTAGGGGTGCTGGTGCTGGTGGTGGTAGGGGTGCTGGCGCTGGTGGTGGTAGTGGTAGGGGTGTTGTTGCTGGTGGTGGTAGTGGTAGGGGTGCTGGTGCTGGTGGTAGTGGTAGGGGTGCTGGTGCTGGTGCTGGTAGTGGTAGGGGTGCTGGTGCTGGTGTTGGTAGGGATGCTGGTGCTGGTGGTGGTAGTGGTAGGGGTGTTGTTGCTGGTGGTGGTAGTGGTAGGGGTGCTGGTGCTGGTGATGATAGTGGTAGGGGTGTTGTTGCTGGTGGTGGTAGTGGTAGGGATGCTGGGGCTGGTGGTGGTAGTGGTAGGGGTGGTGTTGCTGGTGGTGGTAGTGGTAGGTGTGCTGGTGCTGGTGATGATAGTGGTAGGGGTGTTGTTGCTGGTGGTGGTAGTGGTAGGGGTGCTGGGGCTGGTGGTGGTAGTGGTAGGGGTGTTGTTGCTGGTGGTGGTAGTGGTAGGGGTGCTGGTGCTGGTGGTGGTAGTGGTAGGGGTGCTGGTGCTGGTGATGATAGTGGTAGGGGTGTTGTTGCTGGTGGTGGTAGTGGTAGGGGTGCTGGGGCTGGTGGTGGTAGTGGTAGGGGTGTTGTTGCTGGTGGTGGTAGTGGTAGGGGTGCTGGTGCTGATGGTGGTAGTGGTAGGGGTGTTGTTGCTGGTGGTGGTAGTGGTAGGGGTGCTGGTGCTGGTGGTAGGCGTCACGCTCACTAGCTGTTGACAGTCAGTCATGGTGCGAATGGTGGCTTCTTGTGGTGAGTCTTGGGGTGAAACGGATTCAAGGTGTGAAGATGCAGGTCGTCACGACAAGATGGGCGATAGAACTCCAGGACTGCCATGACGATCAGCTCAAGCTCAGTGCTGCCCACTCGTGTTGAAAGAAGAACAAGGAGCACAGTGCAGGATTAAGGTCACTGTGAAGTCAGAGCTGAGGAGGATCAGAAGACGCATCAAAGAACCCTACTGACAGTAATGATAAGAGTCCATAACTATTTACCATTCCAGTCTTGAGTAAAGTAGAAACATGAACGAAAGACTCAGGCAATGAAGATAACCAAGGCTACGAAGATACAGACGTAACTGAGGATTGCAAGTCTTTGTGGTAGTCTTCGCTGCTTTTTCCAAAACTTGAGGCTAAAAATTCCGTCGCGGATTCTTGAGATGACATATAGCAGCATCTCTCGAAGAAGAAATCTTCATGACAACAAAGACAAGACAGCTCAACAGCCATGAAGTCTAAATGAAACTATGGTACAAGTCCGTACCCTCCGCGCATGTCAAGGCATGGCCCAGTGACGTCAACGTGGATGATGACGGCAGTACAGACAGTGAAAAAAAAGGCGTATGTGGTAAAGAAATTCCGGCAGTCGCACTGACATTTTTTCATGCTCTCTGCTTCCACTCAGCAGTAAGGTAAACTCGGAAAGCTTAGTAAGCGTTCAAACAGTCAAGGTAATAAATGGTCTCAAAGATTACAATCGCAACAAAAGATCACCCGAGCAACGAATCCTGGCAACGAACATTGCCGTTTATATCGAGATTAGGGTGAAGAGGGTGTATCCAATGGGAACACAGGCTGCCTTTGTAATAAGGACAATTGGAGTCTAGACTATCGTTTATGTCGTGGCTTTGCTCCGCGCTCTCTGCTGTCTACCCAGTCTTGTGGTGAACAAGGTGAACCCAGTCGAAAGCAGCGTGACAAGGCGACGCGGACACAATGGCACCGATCAGACAATCATTCTGTCGTAACGCTGAGAAGACATGGGAGATGTTACGTGATTTGAAGACCAGGGCAGAAACGAGGTAATGATGTCTTGCCGATGCTTGCCATTTAACTTTTTGTTCTGGTCTGCTCCCGGGACTGAGTTGGTGTCAATGCCCTCTGACTCGGTGGCTGATGTTCTATAGAATGGTGTCATTTCGTACTTCCACGTAATTCAGTCTCTCGGCTACGGGACGAGGTCGCTGCGTCGTAGAATTTTTTTACCACATGAGCTTGCTTTGGCGTTGTAGCGGCCCCAGGGCTTGCAGAGAGTGTACACCTTTCCTTTGTTTTTGTGCTTCAAGGTTGGATTGATAAGTCCTTACATTCCTATTCCTTGACTGTTCACACAGTTTACACTTGTGGGTTCATTTACAGCAATCCACGCAGATAATTTGTTTTCGCCATTCCACGATGGACACGTCTTTATTTATCATGAAAACCATCACGCCATTTGTGTCGCCAATAATACACTGTTGGAGAAGACGGATCAGGGAAAGATATTGCTTATCAACAGCAGCATATCCGGCAAGTGACGATACCAGTCTTATACCACTCATAGACCTTACAACTGTAGTCGATGGTACGAAAACAATCCTTTCTTTTTCAGAAAGTTTAGCTGTAAATCGTGGCATTCCTTTCTGTCAACCCGGATATTTTTTACTATGTTATTCATTCACTTCTCATCGAAGAAAATAGTCTTGTACATGTTGTGTCAGTTTAACAGCGTCGATGTTCCTTCGGCAATTCTTTACAGTTTCAACGCTTCCACACACTCATGTCTGTCGGTTTTTTCGGTCTCTCACCCTGTGGGCTCTCTCTTCTCAGCTGCACGAGCCCTTAGATGATCAAGAGAAGCCTGCACCCGATGCCCGTGGATACGAAAACCTTCAAATGCAAACTGCATTACGCCTGAGTTGTCAGTCGTGAGCTGGCAAGAACCAGCTGAATCTGTTGCTGCAACTGCGCAGAAAGAAGCTATGGTCAAAGTCTTGCATTAGATCATCAAAGATGGAGGCCGCCACCCATTTGTCATGGGTAGTCCGCCAGGGCAGTCTGGTTGTTGAGCATCAAGAGATCTGGTCGAGGGTTCTCGTGTCAGGTCGTCACGTGTCGGTCAAGGTGGATAAAGAGTGCCAATGTGATCGAAGTAAATGATTTTTAGATCTCGAAACAGTCCACGGTTTCTCGCCGTTCATGCATTGGGGCAATGTATCTAGAATGCACGTGAAGCCAACAATACTGTGTTACAATGCTGTATAATGTGTATGGATTGCAGATAACTCATCAATCTCGCAAATGAGCGAGTGTGTGAATGAAGAAACCTGTAGAAGAGTAAGTGGTTAAGTTGGTGGATCAGTATATAATTAATAGAGCAAACCAAATGAACGCATTACGTCGTTTTCACGTGTCTTTTTTCCTGCAAAACAAGACGAACAATTAAGGGTTGTCTGTCTACCGCGATAATACTTTCTTGTGCCTCAATTCATCTACTATATGATGTCTCAATAGCTGCAGTTTTGAATAGCAGAACGGCTAGACACTAGCGTTATCATTGTTCTATAAATACTGCTTTTGATGTTTCCATTCTAGCCGCCTCAGCGCAACACAGGTGCACGCACGTATGCGTTGCTATACTTTGAGACAGTCGTCAGCACTTCCGGTTGGTCAGGTGTGACCTATTTCTCTAACTTTTCGTGGTAATCAAGGCTGTGCCTTTTCTTTCTTTTCTAGATATATAACATTGTTAATGGAGGCTGCCTGCTAATAATCTCGAAGTCCCCATTTTAATGACATGTTGATTTTCACCAAGCCAAGCTGTCGACCTGACAAACGCGGGGCTCGTGTGTGCAATGATGATGTCACCCCGTTCTGCCAGCATTTGTACACGGTGGGTTTCCCTGTTGGATCACTACAGCAAACGACATCAGTCATATTAGTCATGGGGGAATCTCTTGCCACTTTCTGACTTATTGTTCTCGAATACATTGCCCGATATTTTGTCACGAAGGGTCTGCTGACGTCAGTAACCATTTGTGATAAATGACCATGCAGCGCTGTGGGCACTGGGCCAAACACTCCGCACTTGAACCGCATGTATTCTAGAGTCTCTCTGTAGATACAGGGTTAGTTGTCCATCGGAATGTCTTGCTTGCAGGGAAAGAAAAAAGACGAAGATCAATGTCATTTCATGCTGACCCGCGTATCAAATTCCTTTCATATAACAACACTATAAATACTGATAGAAAATATAGCATAGATACTTACAGAACATGAAACAGTGGTGAGAACTGTAGTAACATTGTTCCTGTGTATTTGTCATTGCTGAGGAAGCTGTCGTCGTTGAAAAGACGTACATAACTCTTTTTTTGTTTTAACTGAAGACTTCAAAACTCGTCAGTGTTGTCATCATTTGGGAAGGTACGTTTGAGTTAAGTTGCAGATTAAACCCTTAAAATACCCAGAGATCCTATTACGCGCCTTCCCTCCTTAGTTCAATTGTTCGTCCAATCTGCATTTCGTTTGTTCGTCCGTTTACTTTTTGTAAGCCTTTACACATGTTGAAAGATTAGACGCTGGTATTACTTGAGAGCGTAGACTTACGCATAAGTAAATATTGTTCTCCTTTGGAAAACATGAGTGTTTCCCCTGGTCTTTCCTACTGATAAGGAAATGGTTCTTTGCAGACTTATCTAGACTTCCACTACTTAAGTGAGTATCGGACTGCATGTGAGTCCGCAAAGGCCTCAGGAAGAAGTGCGTGGCGTACTTTTAGCTGAACCTGCGCGAAGGCCGTGCGTGTGGCGAGGTGATAATAACAGTCTGCTGGCTCATTTGTCTGAGCATTGACGTATTCGTGTGCCAAGGCTACTGCACTGCCTCGTTTTGCTCTCATCCCCACAGAGGTTTGGGCAGCAGGTAGCGGTTTTCAGCTGCCTCACTGCTCCAGTGTTGGCTGTGCCTCCGCAGAAAATTCATGATCGATCTGTGCAATTGTCTGGGTGCACCGTGTTTGTTCTGTTGGCTGTTGCCGTCGCACAATCTGCGGGAGTAAAACCTCTTCAACGAACGGGAATCCGCTGCCCGAGTGGTGTGGCTCTGCAGAGACCATGCGTGCTGAGTATGGGTAGCAGGCGCTCGCCCATTTGCCTGGTAAACGCTTGTTCCAGGTGCGATGCTGTCCCAGAAGACACAATATAGGAGGGCTCCTTGTAAACTCAAAACAAAAGGCATTATGACAATGGCCTGTTCTAGAGTGCTCCTGAACAACCGAAACGTTTCATATATGATGTTGTACAAAAAATTCCCTCGTGTATTGGAAGTTAATGGCAAGAACAGCAGGCGGTGGCTGCAGAACGATGATGCGGAAAGGAGAGAATCAATCTGCCTGTTTAGAAGAGTATCAGTCTGCTTGTGCAGAAGAGTATCAGTCTGCCTGTTTAGAAGAGTATCAGTCTGCCTGTGCAGAAGAGTATCAGTCTGCCTGTTCAGGAGAGAATCAGTATGCCTGTTCAGGAGAGAAACACTCAGCCTGTTCAGGAGAGAATCAGTCTGCCTGTTCAGGAGGGTGACCGCTCGCCCTGCTCGCTCTCTGAACGGAGGGTTTTTGGGGAATAGAGAACATTTTTCCCGGTTACTACTACTACTATTACTAGCACTACTACCACTACCACTACCACTGCTACTACTACTGCTACTACTACTACTACTGCTACTACTACTACTACTACTACTACTGCTGCTGCTGCTGCTACTGCTGCTGCTACCACCACCACCACCATTACTACTACTACTGGTACTGCTACTGCTACTGCTTTTACTACTACTATCACTACTACTGTTACTGATACTACCACTACTACTACTACTACTACTACCACTACTACTTCTTCTACTACTTCTACCACTACTTGACGAGCAGACGCGAGAAGGTTTATCCAGTAGGCAAGCCCAGGGAGCGCTCGCGAGCGCCCGCCCTCCTGACCAGGCTGAGTATTTCTCTCCTGACCAGGCTGAGTGTTTCTCTCCTGACCAGGCTGGGTGTTTCTCTCCTGACCAGGCTGAGTGTTTCTCTCCTGACCAGGCTGAGTGTTTCTCTCCTGACCAGGCTGAGTGTTTCTCTCCTGACCAGGCTGAGTGTTTCTCTCCTGACCAGGCTGGGTGTTTCTCTCCTGACCAGGCTGAGTGTTTCTCTCCTGACCAGGCTGAGTGTTTCTCTCCTGACCAGGCTGAGTGTTTCTCTCCTGACCAGGCTGGGTGTTTCTCTCCTGACCAGGCTGAGTGTTTCTCTCCTGACCAGGCTGAGTGTTTCTCTCCTGACCAGGCTGAGTGATTCTCTCCTGACCAGGCTGAGTGTTTCTCTCCTGACCAGGCTGAGTGTTTCTCTCCTGACCAGGCTGAGTGATTCTCTCCTGACCAGGCTGGGTGTTTCTCTCCTGACCAGGCTGGGTGTTTCTCTCCTGACCAGGCTGAGTGTTTCTCTCCTGACCAGGCTGAGTGTTTCTCTCCTGACCAGGCTGAGTGTTTCTCTCCTGACCAGGCTGAGTGTTTCTCTCCTGACCAGGCTGAGTGTTTCTCTCCTGACCAGGCTGGGTGTTTCTCTCCTGACCAGGCTGAGTGTTTCTCTCCTGACCAGGCTGAGTGTTTCTCTCCTGACCAGGCTGAGTGTTTCTCTCCTGACCAGGCTGAGTGTTTCTCTCCTGACCAGGCTGAGTGATTCTCTCCTGACCAGGCTGGGTGTTTCTCTCCTGACCAGGCTGAGTGTTTCTCTCCTGACCAGGCTGAGTGTTTCTCTCCTGACCAGGCTGAGTGTTTCTCTCCTGACCAGGCTGAGTGTTTCTCTCCTGACCAGGCTGAGTATTTCTCTCCTGACCAGGTTGAGTGATTCTCTCCTGACCAGGCTGGGTGTTTCTCTCCTGACCAGGCTGGGTGTTTCTCTCCTGACCAGGCTGAGTGTTTCTCTCCTGACCAGGCTGGGTGTTTCTCTCCTGACCAGGCTGGGTGTTTCTCTCCTGACCAGGCTGAGTGTTTCTCTCCTGACCAGGCTGAGTGTTAGCGCTAGGGTTCTGCTCATTTGTTGTATGTTGAAGTGATGGATTCTCTCCCCCTCTTTCACTCTCTTGTTCCCTCATTTCGGCTGCACACCTCCAAATATCTTTTGCTGCGCTCGTTCTTTATCCGTCATCCGTGCGTCGTCCATGTGACCATCTGCCTGTCCATTTATTCGTCTGTCTGTTTGTCCGTTTGTCTGTCTCGTTGGCTGGTTCCCACTGTGTCTAGGTGTGCTTCCTACAGCAGTTACTGCCCGGCCAGCGAAATACACATTCTGTGAAAAGAAAAGCTTGCAGGTTATGAGAACATTTGTTGGCTTGTCCTTTGATAGATGAAGACGATGTGGGTGTTTTAATTTAAAATCTTACCAGGTGAGATGATGTGATGTTAATATTTCACTTCAATGTCAAGGACGAAAATTACATGGTTTTACTGCCGTCCTGTTGGATAATTTTGAATGACGATTCTCCTTGACTTCACAGTATGTCTTCTCATCAGAGAGCGACTTCCTGTTTTTCTCACAAGAAAGTTCCCTCTTTCGTTGTCAATTTATCGTCCACTCTTTGGTAATGGAAAGTTAGTGCGCCTGATATAGCGAACCTTCCCCGGTGTTAGATGCTCAAAAGGCTTCATTCGTTATCCACTCGTCATTGGGACTGCAGCGCTGATTTAATATTCAACACCAACAGACTGATATACTCACGGGGTCACATAAACCCGTGGTTTTATGCCACATTCATTTGTAAATGGCGTAGGTATCGTCATCTACCTAGTGCACACTGGTGTCGTGATGTGATGATGCAGGGAGGGCCAGCAGTTGTTTGAGCGGAAATGTGGATGAGTATGTGAGTGAACGACTGGAAACGTTGGTAAATAAGAGTCCAGGTAGGTGATTGAGTGGCCAAAAGGATGACTGAGGGAATGATCAATAGAGCAGAGCGATCAAATAATGTGAATGAGTGAAATTGTTGTTGTGAGGAGACAAGAGAGCGACTCAAAATGTGGGCAACCGAGACAACTTGGGACCACATGGCTCATTGATTTTGCACTTGCCGGTCGATCAAACATGACTTTTTCCCTGAACGACGAAATATGAAGTGGTTATAATCCTGAATCTGTAATGCATTGCAAAGACCTGATCCGTTTCAATCATACGAAACTTTTCACAAGGAACTCTGTGAATGACATTTTCGATAACATCCACCACCGACAAGACTTCGCTACAGATTACATTACGCATGTAATTTAAACACAAGAGTCCAAGCATTTTCTTTCAAGTTTACCTTTAAACTCTCATCCTCTCAAACGCAGACTGAGAAATCTCAGGTTTACCGGAATACGCGGTGCAGCGGGCGAAGAAAGCACGGAAGATATGGGGAAAAGTCAACTAGAGCAGACTGGAAGGCACAG
>JAWQFJ010025162.1:52500-62500 GCA_034096865.1 Theodoxus fluviatilis
CTGACGATCTCAGGATGCATCTGTCAGACCGCAGGGTAGAAACCCTAGATCAGGCCGCTACGGTATGCGACACGTACGCGGCAGTGCACTGCCAAGTAGGGAATGCAGGGAGAGGGAATTCTCCAGCACAAGGGAAGTTTGGAGGTGGGAAACCTCATCAGAAAGCATATGACCATTCTAAGAATGGAAGTCATAGTCGAGGGAGCCATGCAGGGCATAGGAACCAGAGTGGAGAGAAACGGGAAGGGATAGACCTTTCCCAGATCCAATGCTATCGATGTAAGGAATTCGGCCATTTCTCCAGAGATTGCCGTCTTAACCAACCAACGTCTCATTCTATGTTTGTGTGTCGCGTGTTCAGGGAGCAGCCCAAAACGCAGTGGCTAGGCAGGGAGGGTGTAGAACCCCAGAAAGGAGACGAATCTCGCCCGATCACCGGTCTCGGACCGAGAGGGGAATTCGATCCTTACATCAGTCAAGGACTGATAGGATTGCCAGGCGGAACGAAGCAACGTGTCCGAATGCTTAGAGATACTGGCGCGAATGTGACGATAGTGCGCGGTGATGTACTGCCGTTCAATAGCCGAGAGACAGACAGGAGGACTTGGTTGTCAGGAATCATTCCTGGAGTCGGGAAATACGTTCCCACCCATCAGGTAGAGATAGAGAGCGCTCTAGTCTCAGGAACGGTGCAAGTAGCAGTTCTAGATGGGATGATAGGCTGTGGAAGCTTTGACGTCATTTTGGGTAATGACTTAGTGCCGCCTGCCAGGCAGGTCGAGCTAACCCTAACTTCACCCCAGGTGGTGACAGTAGATAGGGAGAAGGAGACAGGTTTCTCAGCATGTGAGGTGACACGTGCGCGTGGAAGAGAAGCAGAAAGGGAGACAGATATCTCGGAGACCTCCCTAGGAGAGAATGTAGAGACAGTAGTCCGAGGAGAGAAATCAGACCTAGAGGTCAGAGACAGGAGTCAGACAGAGAAGTCGGACACAGAAGTCAGCGACAGGAGTCGAAGGGAAGAGTCAGATGTTGGGCAGGACAGTGACGTACCTAGCCAGAGATCAGAGGGGAGTACAGAGGCGGATGCCAGTACAGGCACCCCAGTAGAGGTAAACTCCAGCAAGGAAGTAGTGCAAGTGGAGAGAGGAGACAGAGAAGAAGTATTGATGCAAGTGGAGAGAGAGAACCAGGCAAGCGTGAGAGCGTGTCTGTGTCTATCGGTTCCTGCCGATAGTGGTGTGAATGTCATGAAGGGTGACAGAGCAGGAGAGGGCAGCGAGAGTGACCACGCTGGGATGGAGAGTGAGAGATACCAGAGAAGTGTATCGAGCAAACGCTATCCACGGCGAGATGTCCAATTGAGAAGAGTGCCCGAGGCTAGCTTAGGAGGTGAGAAATGTGTGCCTTTCCCAGGGGTGACAGTGGAACGAAGAGACGTGTGTGTGAAAGAAGAGGAGGAGAGGACAGTTGAAGGAATGATGAGTGTACTACAGCCCCATGTGGCCATGGAGGACTGCAAGAGGGAGGCGAGGACTGAATCTCGTGTAGAGACAGGGATGGAAAGTGCCGAGCCCAGGGAGACCCCAGGTGGCGGGCGGACAGTGCGTGTTAATGACTGTCCCGGCGAGGCAAAGCAGAGAGGGAGAAGAGGGCGTGAATGGAAGAAACGGAAGAAAGGAAGAGAAGTCTGAACTTGGAGGAATGGTCGAATGGGGATGAGAAAATGGATATGTCTGTCTGACTAGACCTATAGTTCACTAGCTGACGACTACGACCAGAGACATATGTAACCTTTCACAGGCACTCTGCTAAACAAACTGCAAAAAGTCCAAAACACTGCTGCTAGACTAATCTTTAGATGTCCCAAGAGAACTCCCACATCCAAACTCCTTCGTGCACTGCATTGGCTCCCCGTCGCTCAGAGGATAGAGTATAAGCTAGCCATTATGTGTTTCAACTTCTTCAATCAAACTGCACCACACGCACTCAAAGAAATTCTCACTGTCTACACCCCCGCTAGAAATAACCGTTCAGCTGCAGACACCAAAACGTTAAATGTCCCCCGTCGCAAAAAGATAACCCAAGGACAGCGAGCTTTTTCCTACATCGGCCCTGTAACATGGAATAGCCTACCTTTCCCTGTCCGTCACTCTAATTCCATGTCCCAGTTCAAAACCTCCCTCAAGACACACCTGTTCCGGTCAGTCTTTCCTGACGAGCAGTGAAGGCGCCTCTTTTATGTTTCGTGTTTTGCCTGCTACTTAATTAATTGTATTGTATTTAATTGTTCTTTTTATTTCAATTGTATAGTATGTGAGTGTTAGAATGTTTTGTATGAGTGTAGACTTTATCATTGTACACGCCATGAGCTTGCTATTAGGGAAGGTATGTGCGTTATAAATAGTCTGTATTATTATTATTATTATTAGAAGCAAACATGTGTCTATCCTCCTGTGTCTTCCCCTTTCTGTCTTTGCATGCCACTGTATTGATGTATTCACAATGGATAGTGATTAGAAAATATGTAACTGTCAGAGAAGGTTACAACCTTATATGAAGTAGACTAACGATGTGTTGAATAGTCAATTACCCCCATCGTGGATTCCAAATCCCCTGTAATTCACGACATTAGGTGTAGGGATGTCATGAATAGAGATGTTTTTGCTTAAGTTGATTCAATAGATATATTTGCCCACTCATCGTGAATTCCAAATCCCCTGTAATTCACGACTTTTAGGTGTGGAGGTGTGATGAATGGAGAGATTTTGTTGTGAGTTAGTTAAATGAATAAGTATTTGAGCCAGCCAGTTCTCAAATCTAGCTTTAGATAACCCAGCCAGCAGTTAGGAAATGGTGTCAGGGTGGGATTTTGAAAAGGACAAAGGAGATTTGAACGTTTCTACTGCGTAGAGCCTGTGCCAAAAATAGGACTGGTCAGTGTGGGGAACAAAAGGCCCAGTCTCGTGATGACGGCCTCGTGATGCAGATCGCTTGGTCAACAACTCGTGACCATAGCAGACAAAGAATCCGGCTTGTAAACAAGATCTTGTGACCGGGGTCTCGTGATGAGGGCAAGATGGCGTCTGGAGCGCGATTGGTCAGCACCGGACACTGAGAGCATCTATAAATTCCCCCCCCTCTCTCTCT
This sequence comes from Theodoxus fluviatilis, assembly GCA_034096865.1. Taxonomy (NCBI): domain Eukaryota; kingdom Metazoa; phylum Mollusca; class Gastropoda; order Cycloneritida; family Neritidae; genus Theodoxus; species Theodoxus fluviatilis. The sequence goes on from JAWQFJ010025162.1 coordinate 55,651, forward strand.
CTCTCTCTCTCTTCCTGCCAACACCTCGCGCCACACCTGCCCGCCGCACCTGACCGTGCGACGGAAAGCGCTGGAGGTCAACCAGAGGGGACGGAATGCGAATCCGCCGCCCAGCCGAGAGAGCATCAGGCAGTCATGCTTGATTAGCCCCGACCCCCGCCTGCCCACGGTTCAAGTCTCAACGCCCGCCCCCACGCCAACCGCCATGACGAGGCAACTGACCACGCTACGCCTGACCTACTCCACGTTTCACCTAGGAGGGGAGACGAAAGATGGAACCCTCCCTTCCACCAGCCTCACGCTTCAACGAGCCCTGACCAGGCTATAAATAACCCGACGTTAATGGCCCATCGTTTCTTCACCCTGTCAGAAAGACACTTCATTCAACGGCGGTCAGCAGAGACTGACTCAATCAGATAAGTTGTATCACAAAAGCTGGCTGGCTAAACCTTACATTTCGATACCTTAAAGTAGTTATATTAAGAATTATCATTTCACCTGCATTATTAAAAGTCATCTTTAAAGTTCAATCCACACTTTCTCCTCTGTACGGTCTTGTTCACTTGCATGGCATGGAATGAATGAAAGAATGTTATGGAACGGAAAGAAAAACCCCTAGACGAATCTCTCTTGAATGGGAGATAAAGAGCCCCGTTCGTAACAGTGTGTTTGTGTGTGTGTGTGTGTGTGTGTTTGTGTGTGTGTGAGTGTGTGTGTGTGTGTATGTGTGTATGTGAGTGTGCGTGTGTGTATGTGTGTGTGCGTGTGCGTGTGCGTGTGTCTGTGTGTGTGTGTGTGTGTGTGTGCGTGTGTGTGTGTGTGTGTGTGTGTGTGTGTGTGTGCGTGTGTGTGTATGTGCGTGTGTGCGTGTGCGTATGTGTGCGTGTGTGTGTGTGCGTGTGTGTGTGTGTATGTGCGTGTGTGCGTGTGCGTATGTGTGCGTGTGTGTGTGTGCGTGCGTGTGTGTGTGTATGTGTGTGTGTGTGTGCGTGCAAATGAAAGTCAAACTTGGGCCTGTATTCTGATACTGTCCGCTAACGTTCTCCGTCAAGCAAGTCGAAACAAGTCGAGCATAGATGGAAAGGGCATTGGAGACAAGTATGTGTGGTGGAGAAAGTAGGCCAGGGTGTGAGATTAAATGTGGAGTATAATATGAGGACAGAACCAAGCCCTGAGGGATGGGGAGATGACAGATGAGGTTGCGGGATGGGGAGAGAGGAACTCGCCGGCCCGAGATGAAGGGGATAATGAGATTACAGTGGTCTAATGCTACCTCAAGTGCATCGTTTGACCCTGAATTGCTAAGTACTATTGCATTAGGAAATTAAAGCATGTAGTAGTAAGATGGCAACAATAAGCCATTCATTGAGAACATGAACGGAATCTTCATATACCTGATTCAAAGGTGTAATGCATTTTTTTAATGCAAGGATTTTTAAGGACAAGGTAAACCAAAACAGATTTTGTGACAACTTTGTTTCTAGTGTACTTCCTCTATCTTTCACTCTTTCCTACACCAGAATGTTGATCACCCAACACGCTTATTTTGGCTCTACCCTTTTCTATTGTCTCTGTAATTCTCCACTTTCGCTACCTTCGACTGCTTTTCCGTCAATTGCATGTCTGCTGATCTGCCGGTTTGCCTCCTTCAAAACCCCCCAGCAGCGATCAATGGAGAGGATGGAGAACAGACTCCAGCTTCACGTGCAGCGACCCTGTAAAGACTGGTCAGATGGCGTCCTCTTCCTCTCGGCCTGTCCGAGCCCGAATCGGTCAATGCTGGCAGGACGCAGGACCGGAAATGGGGAATAAACTCCAGTCTGCTGGGCTGACATACGGCACCAGACAGCCCCCGCTCTTCGATTGTCAGGAAACCCGCAAAAGGACAGTGCCAACCGACGTTGCGTTCTGCCGGAAAAGTGTGTGAAGATGACAGAAGTGCATCCGAGTTAGTGTGTTCCGCTATTATGCAGGCTCTGAATTGATCAACGAATGCAAGTTCTCCTCTTGTCTTCTTGCTCTCGTTAGCACAGCAGTGTCGATATCTGATTTGAAAGATGATCTTTTCTACAATTTGCAGTGTGTTAACGTAAACATGGGAGCTTTATGTCATGGGATTATCTAGATTTTATGAGAGACTTTATATCTGTAGAAGCCCCCAGTTCTCTGTCAAATGTTGCTTGAACAAAAAAAGTTGATTTAATTTGTATGAGATTGGCCTCACTTCTTCATGTACACACATGCAAGCGCACGCATGGACACTCACTCACACACACCGACGGATACACACACACACACACACACACACACACACACACACACACACACACACACACACACACACACACACACACACAAACACACACACACACACACTCTCTCTCTCTCTCTCTCACTCTCTCTCTCTCTCTCTCTCTCTCTCTCTCTCTCACACACACACACACACACACACACACACACACACACACACACACACACACACACACACACACACCACACTGAAACAAAATATCCATTCCGACCGTCCACATTCCCCCACTATTCACCCCGCCGCTTAAAGGACCAGTTACTCTCTACATCAACTCTATACACCTAACGGAGGGAGAGAATTTCCTGGGCGCTCTCGTCTGAGTGAGGACAAAATCACTAAACGGTGCAGCAATCCGAAATCCAACAGCGAGGCGAGACGCAAACTGCGGGCAACACCGACTAGCTCTGCGGGTGCAGTCTTGCGGAAGGGAGGGAGAAAGCCACGCAGGACTGGCACCAGGGAGCCGTGGATCTGAGTGGGGCAGGACGAGGTGCTGGCCGCGGCCAAGAGACGGCTCATTTACCCCGGCACGGTCTGGAGGAAAAACAGCCACAACCACGGGGAAAATCAATGAGGCCTGTGAGGCTCCTTGCGTTTGCCTGGCTGTGTACTTCTTTGCTGCGCTGGCCGTGCTGAGTGCAGTCCCCTCGCTGTAGTCGGAGCCTCTTCTCCAGCTGCAGGCAGACGTCTGCGAGTTGTAACCCCGTGGGTTGGGGGTAAGAAGAGACCCTCCGTGGGTTGGGGGTAAGAAGGGATCCCCGTGGGTTGGGGGTGAGAAGAGACTCTCCGTGGGTTGGGGGTAAGAAGAGACCCCCGTGGGTTGGGGGTAAGAAGAGACCCCTGTGGGTTGGGGGTAAGAAGAGACCCCTGTGGGTTGGGGGTAAGAAGAGACCCTCCGTGGGTTGGGGGTAAGAAGGGATCCCCGTGGGTTGGGGGTGAGAAGAGACTCTCCGTGGGTTGGGGGTAAGAAGAGACCCCCGTGGGTTGGGGGTAAGAAGAGACCCCCGTGGGTTGGGGGTAAGAAGAGACCCCTCGTGGGTTGGGGGTAAGAAGAGACCCCCGTGGGTTGGGGGTAAGAAGAGACCCCCGTGGGTTGGGGGTAAGAAGAGACCCCCGTGGGTTGGGGGTAAGAAGAGTCCCCCGTGTGTTGGGGGTAAGAAGACACCCCCGTGGGTTGGGGGTAAGAAGAGAACCCGTGTGTTGGGGGTAAGAAGAGACCCCCGTGGGTTGGGGGTAAGAAGAGACCCCCGTGGGTTGGGGGTAAGAAGAGGCCCTCCGTGGGTTGGGGGTAAGAAGAGACCCTCCGTGGGTTGGGGGTAAGAACAGACCCCCTTGGGTTGGGGGTAAGAACAGACCCACTGCATCCCCCAACGCGGTTGGTAAAGGGTTAAAATCTAGGGAAATCGTGACTTGACTAGCTCTTACTGCACATGTTCTGGCGATTGTTTAGGTTCTATGGCCTTACATAGCCTACAAAGGCTGACAGGCTGTTAAACTCAATCCATTCTCGAAAGGACCACCAGAATGTTGAAAGTCACCTGAGTCCAGCTTGTTTTCCAAAACAAGCGGCTGCCTGCGGCCTTGCAAGGTGGAAAGTAAGCCTCGGGAAAGCTTTCTTCAGAGTTGAGTGTATTTCAATAACGACGTTGCACCATAGTAAATGTACTAAAAGCGCAAATTTTCAACCAGAATCTCTCTTTCAGTCTCCTCTCAGTCGAATGCTTGTAAACGTTGCGCCTGACAGATGTTTCAAGTCAAAATGCTTTCTTTTATTACGGTTACTTTTAGTCTTCACAATACAAACGCCTTTTTACAAGCTTTCCTGTGCCATTGTGCCTGTGGGGACTAGCTTGATTGACTGAGTAACCCTTTGTGGCATTCTCGGCATGAGTGTTTCTGGCAGTACACTGATGGAGAAAATCGGCGGATTTCCGTGAGATAGTTGGTTGACCTTCCGGCCGTTTGGCGTCGAGCCGACTGGAGATGTGCGATAGTTGAGGCAAATGATTTGGAAACTCTAGAGCACTCTGAGAGCCCAAACCTCCACCAAGGACGCCACAATTTCTCTTCCACGACCTGTATAGTTCGTTCATTTTAGCGTCTGCTGGGGCTTTCTGTGTGCTGAACACACACGCCGGCGTCATCAATAGTTTGACGTCATCAACTTGATGATGATTGATAACAGCTCTATGATTGTTACTCCAAAACAAAATAAAAGATAACCTCCAAAATTTATTGGATTGTTCCTTAGATAAACGCTTTCCTTGCACCAAATTCAATCAGAATCTCTTTCGAACTCTTTGGTTATTTTGCTGAATAACTAACTATCAAACGAACGAACAAACCCATGGTAAAACATAACCTCCTGGGCGGAGGTACCTAGCCTTTGTAGAGTGCTTTTGACGTAAAGATATGTTTCGATAGTTGTTTGGCATTGCCTAACGTTAGGTATCTCTGTCCCCGATCCTTTCCAAATTGGGACCGTTTGGGTTTGAAAGACGTTACCAGAACGTGAGTTAAACGTAGTTTGGTACGTAAGATTAATTTCCGTCTGCAGATAAAGATTACATCCAAAGTTTCTAGTTCAGTAGTTCCGATACTCGCCTAAAGGTAGCGTGGTTTGTAGGTTTTACATTTTCATCCAGGCTTCATAACTAGAATAAACAACTTTGAAATATGAAACATGTATCCGGTGATCCAAGGAGCATAACTCGTGGACAAGGATGCACTCTACGTTATTATGAATTATTCGATGACACTCTTGCAGCTACGTCAATTTTAAAGGCGTCTATTTACGCAGAGAAAATAAGCGGTGGATGGATGTTCTATTAATCTGCATGCATGCAGAATCAGCTGTACGTAGTCCCATTGCAAACATTTTCAAAACCTTGGGGAGTAGACGGAGAGAGATAAACACGCTTACTACATTTAGACTAGTCTGAGAGCGTGATCCCTGAATTGTGATGAAGAGCTTTGGGTTCTAGTCTCTGACAAGCTTTTCAAAAATTGTATAAAGCAGAAATACCGTCACTGCAGTTTTTTTCTCATCTGCCATTCCAATGCCAGTAAACATATACTAGATTTTTGGGGGTCCTGAAAGTGTTTTTCACAGCAGTACCATAAGTAAATAAACATTTACTTTGCTTGGGAGCGTTATGCATTATTGACAGCAACGAACAATACAGGCGGTACGTTTCGAACAGTATAATGCACGTTCTTCCGCACACACCAGACAACCAGGCACAAAGAATGTTTTCCATTTTTAATAGAGTTTTGCGAGGATTATTTGAAGACTTAAAAAGTGCACAAATCTTGATCACAAACACTGCTTGGCTCTTGCAACGATCGCTTTATGTCAAGTTGGAGAATTCCCTACAAGACTTTGGGGCAGGGCTAACCTTCTATTAAAAGATTAGGGCTGCCTCATTGTCGATGCACTCACGTATGGAAGCTCTGCAATCAAGCTGTGGTGAGAAACCTATCGCCTATGGGACGATCGCCATTTACACGCAAGGCCGACTTGTCCACTCCCTTCCTGTCGGGCTCGCAGAGTGTAATTTGTGGACCCTGGATGAAGCGGACATTTTGTGTCCGCTAATGCTGTATACCCTCACGAAGGGAAATTAATTCTCGGAATCCTCCACGCGCCAGTTGATCGAACACAGTTCCGGCGAAAACTGCGTTAGGGTTGTCAAATTAATCAGGCGTGTTTATGTACGGCAATCGATTATTTTCGTCCAATCACTGGACGCTGGCACTTGATAAATTGCCTTTGAAATTGCGGACATTGAAGCTGGCTGGAAAGTTGACGTAGCAGGCGAGTAGAGAAGTCGAAGGTTGGACTTTGCTCTGCGAGCCTCCACTTCAACTATGCTTGCCGTGCTCAGCTTAGCTAAAGGAAAGTGAGAGAGGGAACATGGAATGGTGACTGTGCTAAAATGGTTTTCCTTGCGCCACGCACGGCTGGATAAGAGAAACGGTACATGAGCAGATAATGGAATACGTATACAATCCCCAAAGCACAGAAATCTGTGAAGTAGCCGTCCTGAACACTCACACACACACACACACACACACACACACACACACAAACACACACACACACACACACACACACACACACATACACACACACACACATATGCATACACACACACATGCATATACACACATGCATACACACACATGCATACATACAGACACATACACACACATACATACACACACACACAAACACACACACACACACAAACACACACACACACACACACACACACGCAGCACACACACATAGACACACACACACACACACACACACACACACACACACTCGCACACACACACACAGACACACACACACACATACAAATACACACACACACATACACACACATACACACACATATACACACACAGACACACACACAGACACACACACACACATACACACACACAGACACACACACACACACACACACACAGACACACACACACACACACATATCTTGACAACATGCATTACATAATTTATTTACTATA
>JAWQFJ010025162.1:67500-75000 GCA_034096865.1 Theodoxus fluviatilis
TTCAGTTCAGTTCAGTTCTCTCTTTCTCGATGGAGTATATTCTGTTCACCAGTTGTCCAGTCTGGCCGACACGTCATACCAAGTTTGACGACATACAGCGCGCGTGAGGGCGTGTGTTTGAACTGTAGAGGATGTACATGTCAGTCATTCTATGAGTTGTCATCACCTACGACAAAAAAGTACTGCAGCGAGACAGATATTTCTATCATTTGCTGTCCATGACAGTCACGCATCGGAATCACTATAAACCTAGATTTCAGCTGTTGTACACGCCATTGAAACTGATGCTTTCTGAGAAAATATCAAACTTTGTTGTTAATTTTCATCGTCACCCTCCATGATGGATTTTTGCAAATGAGCGCAGGCTACAATGGGTTCCTGTAGTGCTGACATAAATGTAATACAGTCCTCTAGTACTCATTAAATATTTGCAAGAGGAAAACAATGCTATTACGCAAAATATCCCCTTCTTTGCTACCATAGAGTAATGAGTAATCTTAGGTACGTCGATGTTGGACTAAAGCTCTGTTCGGTAATGAGTAAAGCACTTTTAGCCCCAGAACTCATTGAGAAATTCGCTGCTAAAACTAATGCCTTTGCCATTAGATTTGTCGGGAGATTCGCCTTGTGTCTCCCTACGCGATTCTTTATGCGAATTACGAGGGGAATCGAGTATTTGATTTGCTTTTATTCTAACCAGCTCCAGTGATGAACTTGCTTTACATAGCCTACGAAGGCTGATTGGCCGTAAAATTTCATTACTCATTCGTTCGTTCATTCATTCATTCATTTGTTCATCGGGAGGCCCATAAGCGTCGACTAGTACTGCAGGAATGTCGTTGACCCTTCTGACCTCTCGCTTTTGGAGCTCCTCCCACGCTCACTCCACTCTTTATGCAGCGACGTACGTTTGTCGAATACAGCACGACATGGATTTTGGCGAACTTAGTGGCGCAGACACTGCTTGTTCGAGACTTGCACTTATCAGGAAATGTCATGCGATGCTGCGTTTATTCCCAGCCATTGCCTTCGTAGACAGACACGGGTCGCAGGCTCGTGCTTGGGAATTTACTTGGGCGTAGGGACAGACAGTCACACGCTTTGTGTTGTAACCAATGTCGACGCAATGATATGCGATGCCACAGAAATTATCACTCCATGTGTCAATGACAGACAGTCTGCGGCGACACCCGAACAAGCTGACGTGAATTTTACGGGCGCCAGACTTTTTTTGGTTTGTCGGGCGGGGGTGGGGGGGGGGTGGGGGTGGGGGTGTTGGTGGGGGGGTCCTTCTGTTTGTAAGGGAATGTCTGGCGGTCACGTGATGGCGTGATGATGCCCGCCCCTCATCAAAATCACCGCGGCGTCTGACAGCCAATGAGACTGCTGTCACCACCTCTGTAGACTTGACTTAATTTAACACGACAAGCGATCTGACACCATCAATGTCAGCTTTCGACACGAAAATCCTCTGCTTGTTTTATCAGTCCTTTATTGAAAGATTATTGACTTTTTCGTTTGTTTGTTGGTTCAACAGCTTGACCGTTAAGGATAGACACAGTTTAAATGCTATTGTCAACGTCTGTTCCAAGATCATTGGAGTAAAGCAGAGAGACCTTTCCTCTTTCTGTGATCAGCAAATTTTGAGAAAAGCAGTGAAAATTTGGGAAATTCCGGACCACTGTCTGAGGAGAAAGTTCTCTTGCTTCCATCTAGACGCCGATACTACGTGCCTCCCTTTAAAGGGAACCGAGGTTCTAAATCTTTTATTCCATATCCAGTTAGACTTTTGAACAGTTAGTTAGAAGTGTTGTTCTTGCTGTTTTGTAGTTTTTGCTGTGGTTTTAGGTTTAGTTGGTGCTGTTGCTTTGGATTTTCGCCCACTTGTGTTGGGTGGATTGTTTCCTTTTGACTGCATTTTTTCTGACATTTGTGCTGGTCTGTGGTGCTTGTGGTGATGATTGTGATGTGAGATGTTTTCACTTTGTTCTTGAGCATACTTGCTTGTGTTGGTGTTGCCTGTGATGTGCTGTGGAGGCTGAGGTTTGCAGGGACTGTGTGTGCATGCGAGTGTGCAGTTTCTGTTCATATGTATTTATCCCATCACATTATTTTTATGTATTCTTCTACTATAATTATTATTTGATTGTTGTATTGTTGCCTCATAAAGTGTACTTGAATTGCTTGTTGTGGGATTGTATTGTATTGTATTGTAATTGCAGACACAAAAGACAGAAGCTTAATTCCAAAAGAAGAAAAAAAAGCAAAACAATAGGAGGATATGCACACAGCAAACTTTGACCTATTGCTCACAGTGGACATAAGAGCGAAAAATCCGTTTGCACCAGACATTCTTTAAGTAAGTGTAGACGATAAGAGGAAAGGGTCAACCCTAAAATAGTGTCCTTTGAACAGGCTCATTAAGAAAGCAAGCTCTGTTGTGGGCCAGAGCCTTGACATTTTGGAAACCCTTGTTGAGAGGAGACTTGCCAGTACCGTAAATTCCGGCCTATAAGCCGCGCCTTTTTTTTCATGAACGGACCCCTTCGGCTTATAAACCGGTGCGGCCAATCTATGGATTTTTCTCGAGAAAGTGAACTTTAATTCGCTCACTTACCTTTAAGTTTATTGTTGCTATGCGAAGTTCGTCGTATGACAACAACTCACACTCACACGGCACAGACAGCTGTGAGTTGGCAGTCAAAGTTAGGAATGATCGATCAGTTACACATTCAACCCAACAGAAGTAACACACACAAGACCGAAAGTAATGCCGAAAACACGTCGCCAAGTCTATGATGCAGCTTTCAAACCTGATGCCATCGCCAAAGCTATGGAGAAAGGGAATCGCGCTGCCGCCCAAGAACTAGGCATCAACGAATCTATGGTTCGGCGGTGGCGAAAACAGGAAGGTGAACTTGCCAAGTGCAAGAAGTCCAAGAAAGCATTCCGAGGTTGCAAAGCACGTTGGCCAAAACTTGAAGACGAACTTGAAGACTGGATTAACACACAACGTGTTGATGGTCGCGGTGTTTCCACTGTACAGCTTTGTCTTAAAGCGCGCACAGTTGCATCCAGTCTGAATCTTACCGACTTTCACCAAAACGGGTCGCATGCGCCGTGCAACGTTTGCTGATGTGTGTCAATGGGTTCTGACAGCTTGGAATGCCATAAAACAGTCAACAATCGTGAATGGTTTCAGAAAGGCTGAAATCATCGAAGCAGACGACGCAACACACGAGGCAGCAGGCGCGGAGGAATCTGACAGTGACACTTCCGGCGAAGACCATTCAGCCCCAGAAGAGATTCTGAATCTGTTTATTTCGGATACAGAAGAGTCAGACTTTAGTGGATTCAGTGCAGATGATGGAGAAGAGCCCAAGTGATTCGGTTGTTGAACTGGTGTGTGCAACGTGTTTGTTTGTAACTGTTATTTTCTCTTGAGTTATTTGAATATATACTGTTGTTTTCACTGTTCTCTACTACGTTATTTTGGTTAATTTTGTGCGGCCTATACTAAGAAGCGGCTTATCTATGGATTTTTCTTAATTTTTTTTTAAATTCAGGGGGTGCGGCTTATACTAAGGTGCGCCTTATAGGCCGGAATTTACGGTAAGTCCCGAGCTATTCTGCTCGATTCAGGGCATCCCCTCCACAGCGCACTGATGGATCTCCGCATTACACGGAATGGAAGATTTGTCATGCCTCCGTGCCGAACAGAGCGTTTTCGGCGTTCTTTCATTCCTTCAGCTGTCATATATTTTAACAGCAACCGAGCCATTGTTCTGGCCACAGACTATCAGTGATGCTTTTTAACAGAACTTCTTTATGTTAGATTTAAGGTCATGGTGGATTTCGTTTTGGTCATTTTGGCACTGTGTGTGTTGGAGTTGACACTAGCATGTATAACTATCTAGCTTAGTATGAATGTATGTACGTATGTATGTATGCATGTATGTATGTGTTGGTGTGTCATGCTGTGTGCAGGTAAAAGAGCATTGTAGTCATACATATTAATTGATTTCATTATCATAGTTTTTCTGAGTTTTATTATAACTTTTATAATCATTAATGACCCATGTATGCTGTTGACTAATTTAATATCCTTATGTATTAATAAAATGATATGAGTTATGAGTTATGGTCGACAACCCTCTAGGAAGGTTTGTACCCGACGAACTTGCATTCATTTCGCACGAGTGCACACACTATCAAATTCTCTTTGTACCAGACGTACCCAAAATTCAGTTCAGTTCAGTCCCTTGACCGATTTGGCCGTCGGGGGGACATGAGGGATGATGAGACAGCAGTCCTCCTCAATTTGGGTCTGTTCTGGGCCGTTGCGAGCAGCTCTTCCATGGAGAGGGAGGTCCATTCCTTCACATTGTCAGTCCAGCTCTTCATCTGTCGGCCGCGACGACGCTCACCCTTTAATGTTCCCTGAAGTATGGTCTTGCACAGGGAGTCGTGTCTGGTGGTGTGACCAAACCAGGCAAGCTTGCATCGCTTGACGGTTGCCAGGAGGGGTTCCTGAGGGTCCATGAGTGCCGCTGTCATGTTCCGCACATACTCGTTAGTCTTGCGCTCCAGGTAGGAGATGCGGAGCAATCTGCGCAGGCATTTCATCTCGAAGGCCTGGATCCTTCGCTCCGTGTCAGCGTGTAGCGTCCAGGTCTCACAGCCGTAGAGGACGATGGAGACCACAAGGGACTTGTAGAGCCTGTACTTGGTGGAGAAGCTGATGGAGCTGCTTGTCCACAACCTGCTTAGCCTGGCCATCGCTCAGGTTGCCATGGCGATTCTGATGCGGACCTCAGCTGTACTAGTGCCGTCCTTAGACAGGGTTGCTCACAAGTACTTGAAGCTGCAGACCTCTTCTAGCTTCTCACTCTAAAGTAGATTGGAGAAAAAAAGATTGACCAGGCCACAGAACAGATGAAACATTCTAGTGATTGCATAAGGACACTAAGGGATGTGTTGCTGTCTCTGGATCTGATGAGTAGTCCACAGGCCTCTCAAAGTCTCCGCTTGATAGGATTTCTGGTGAGTGAGAGCGAGAGAGCGAGAGAGTGAGAGAGAGAGAGAAAGAGAGAGAGAGAGACTCAGACACACAGACAGACAGACAGACAGACAGACAGACAGACACACCGACAGACAGACAGACAGACAGACACACAGACAGACACACAGGCAGACAGACAGACAGACAGACAGATAGATACACAGACACACAGACAGACAGACAGACAGACACACAGACACACAGAGAGGCAGACACACAGATAGGCAGACACACAGACAGACAGACAGACAGACAGACAGACAAACAGACAGACACACGGACAGACACACAGACAGACAGACACACAGACAGACAGACAGACAGACAGACAGACAGACAGACAGACAGACAGACAGACAGACAGACAGACAGACAGACAGACAGACAGACAGACAGACAGACAGACAGACGGACAGACAGACACACAGGCAGACAGACCGGCAGACAGACAGAGAGACACACAGACACACAGGCAAACAGACACACAGACAGACAGACAGACACACAGGCAGACATACAGACAGGCAGGCAGACAGACAGACAGACAGACAGACAGACAGACAGACAGACAGACAGACAGACAGACAGACAGACAGACAGACAGACAGACAGACAGAAAGACAGACAGACCGGCAGACAGACAGAGAGACACACAGGCAAACAGACACACACACAGACAGACAGACACACAGGCAGACAGACAGACAGGCAGGCAGACAGACAGACAGACTCACAAACAGACAGACAGACAGACAGACGGACGGACGGACGGACGGACGGACGGACGGACGGACGGACGGACAGACAGACAGACAGACAGACAGACAGACAGACAGGCACACAAAGACAGAGAGAGAAAGGAAAAGGAGGTGGATCGGGAGGGGGAAGGAAGCATTCCATGAGGCAGCACTAATGCTTAATTCCTGCAAACTTCCGATACCCATCAGAAAAGAAGCAGCAACCATGCAGAGTGTTTATGTGAATGAAAAAAAAGGGGGGGGGGGGGGATACGTTTTCGTATTACAGAGCTGAGCTGAGAGAATTCTCTTATTGATTGTAGGATCATAGGTAGGTGTAGATTTTGCTATTGCTGCTTTGTTGCTTTGCTGCTGCTGCTGCTTCTGCTGCTGCTGCTGTGATAAGTATGTGCCACTGCCAAACGTAGATGCATCGTTGTTCAAGCCACATTCACATCTGGACGTTTCAGTGCAACCTTCGCAGCCTCACAGCGATGGAGAGCTCCAGGCAGGAGATGGTCATCAAGCTGAGAAACGTTCGTTGAACAATACCCTCGCATCTTTCACCGAGAGTATAAAATGTCAAAAGCAGGTGATCTTTCTTTGAAATCTGACGAGAAAAGTCGCTCAAGTAGAGATAATGTGATGTAAGAGAATCGAACTAGATGAGCAAGCTCTCACTGCAGAGTGATTGGCTGTTGAAGGAATATCTCAGAACAGGGCCCACTGTCGGGCACTCCTTGCCCGTTGCCATCTTGTAGAGGTGGTATCTTTGCCTCGACACCGCAGCTCTTTCTTTGGGATCGAGAGGTGTTTGTCGTGAGCGCGCTGATTGGTCTTGATGTCTCAACTTGAAGCATGCCATAGTTTCTCTGGAAGAAAGATATGACAGAAGGGGTATAGCAGCTGACATTAATAATACTTCAGGCAAATTCCGAAAATGTAGCATAAAGATGAAGGACGTACAGCAAGTACTTGCATATTGGCAAGCACTGACCTCCTCAGCCGCCATGCTGCTCGTAGTGGGCTTCTATTACTGTCAGCTCTCATTCCGGTCTCTCAGCGTCTGCCACACATCAAAGGCTGCCGAGGGAGACACAGGTGTACACAGGTGTCTGGGTCCCTCCACTTTGCGTGGCGTCGGCTCTGCGCATGCGTGGAGACGTGCCATCGATTTCCGTTGCGTGGCACCCCTGCTCTTCACGGCCCGGCACCGCAGCGAACGTCCTGATGGCGCCATCCTCGGCATCAGTCATGGCCGTCAGGCTCAAGCCCTTTGCACGCAAGGCGGGTCCTGTAGCGTGGTGGTGGCCCTGCAGACCTTTCCACTCGCTCGGCTCCTAGAAACGCCTGGCCAGAATCAAAGAGGATAAAGGGGTGAATGTTTTTCTATGTTAGGATTGTTCCCCCTCGAATATAGTGTTCAAACCGCATACGTTTACACTCGCACGCGAGCAAGCGCGCGCCAGCACAGGCATACACATACCAACACACGTTATACACATACTCGTACACACATATATACACATACACTTGCACACACACACACACGCATACACACATATATACATACATAGACATGTATATATACACATATAAACACACACACACAAACACACATACACATGCACACACACACATACACACACAGGCACACACACACATTCACACACACATACACATACACACTTACACATACAC
>JAWQFJ010025162.1:77500-92500 GCA_034096865.1 Theodoxus fluviatilis
GCGATTTACCAATGTGGCCCCGCCAGCGTGGACCAAAAAGTCCATTATAGCATCGATCTACAATGAGCGAGAATGAGATGGCGAGGTTGATTGAGCTATAAAGACAGTAGAAGCATTCTGACATATACACTCGCCACTGCGCGTGGGAAGCTATTGTGGACAGGTTTACAAGCTCGCCTCTCCATGTTGCCAGCGACTGTGCCAATCGTTTAGTTGCAAGCCACAGCGAGAGCGACGCGTGAAGCTTACTGCAGAACGGCCTTGAAATACTGCGTTGAAGGGCGCAGGTCTTGGGAGCTTTGCGCTCACAAGCCACGACGGCCGAGTCTCACACAATGATGGTTGTGCACAACTATATGTAGTTAGACAGCCGAAACCCACGGTGCTGCTAGCACGTTGCAGTTGTTTAGGATTCATTCCATTATGAATGTTGACGCCAATGACCTTCGGATGAATCTAGCTAGAAGATTTTATTGGGTAATCGATTCATGAGTGGAAAGTAAGAAACGTAATGGCAAAATGGAATTGGTTCATAAAATATTCGCTTCGTCTGTGTCATAAGGGGCGCGTTGCAAACGGCGAGATTTGCCAAGATTTGCCAAGAAAAGCAAGAAAACCAAGCATTCTCAACGCTCTCGCTACGAGGAAAACGAGGCCTAGGAGAGACTTCGCAAGCAGCTCTGAGAGGTGCTCCGCCTAGCGAGAATAACGATAAAAAATGGCGGCGGTGCGACACACAAAGCTTGGCTTTGTGTTTCTAGATGATACATTTTTAATGTAACCGTTCCAACTGCCAGTTGGCAGCAGTTGCAGACCGGTGAGTGCTTGTTATGTCTTTAAAACTGGTGTTTAGATCACAGATCGGGCCGAGTCAGTCAAAAATATCTGCCAAATCTGAAAGTGGAGGAGTCCACTCATTTCATGAGTCGATGCACGTGTCGTCGTGTGTGTTGTACCATTTGGGTAGATAACCTACCTAAACACCCTACTTCAGCTATGTTTTGCCAGTAAATTTACTGAGTAATAGATCTAAACCGTTGTAGATTTTTTTCCACAAGCATTGTAGTATTCTTTTGTTCAGTTGTTGTTTCTTACTCTTAGAATGTGATTTTGTGTTGTTTTCAAGGTTTCTCGCATTCTGGCCGCCATCTTGCTCTCTCCACTTCCGACTACGAGATCTCGTGGGTCGTTGCTTTTGGCCTAGTTCTTGCCTTGGACCGAGACTAGCCGAATCTTGCTGGGCTAGGTAGCGCCGCAACGCGCTCCAGGATATGCGTTTTGTGGAAATCTCATCTGTAAAAGGCCTATAGAGTGCAATCAGCAAATGTTTCCGTCTATGCGGACTATGCGTGTTTTTGTGGCATGGACTGAATAACTTCTGAACATTGAAGGATCTCCCCTTGATTCAACAGAAAACATTTCCATACGTGGTTTGAAACTGGACGGCAGGAGAATGCAGACGACAAAGAACCATGAGATGTGACTGGGAAGCAAGAGAGTCATGTGTTTATTAATTCAAGGAAACGTTCCTCGGTTCGATATTCACTTGGTCTTTTGCAAGCATTCCGTGGCCTAACAATTCGGAAATTGAAACAACTGCAACATGAACTAACGCATCAGTACACACTTCTGTCCGGGAATAACTCTCAGTCACTCACTTGGAGAATAGTGCATTGTCGTCAATACTGAGAACTGCTTCTCAATGACATTCCTGGTTTCTTAAGTTCGATTCCTTACCTCTCTGCCCCGCGCTGGCTGCATGGCTCTGTATGTAGGACATGCATAAGTACATACATGTATCTTTGTCGGGATGACGTCTTTCAGTCCCTCTGGCAGAACTGTGCGTCATTGTCGACACTGGAAACTGGTTCTCAGTGGCAGTCCCGGTTTTGTAAGGGCTCAGTCAGCCTGCGCTGGTTACCCAGTTTCCGTCAGGGGAATCGACAGTCGATCACGCTGCGCTCGTGTGACATTTCGATATCGATGTTGCATGACACGGTCAGGGGAGTGAGTTCATTCCATCTTTCATTAGTCATGTGGCAGCATGCCCGTTGCTCATAGTGACAGAGAGGACACTGCGATGAAGTGACCTGCTCCAGATAGGTAAATCGAAGTCTCTACATAAGAAATATATAGGTAGTACTTTCCCACTATGCTTTCCACCTTTGTTTTCAATTTTACTGCACAATGTACACCATTTCAGCTACACTGCACAGATCTCTTTAAATCGATCGATTAGTGCAACTGTTCATTGAACTGTAAAGGGGGGGAAAATAGCAGGAAAGAAGGATATACAGGAATATTGGAGCATTTACATTCACTCCGAGTTACCCATGATTGTCCGTCAGTTATTTGTGGCAGACAAAATAAACTCTAAGAGCATTCTAGTTCTCTCTGGAGCAGCAAGTGTGTCGTTTGAATGTGCCACACCACGTTTCCCAGCACTGTGCTCACAGCAGCTCTGTCGTGTACACGTCCTACTTCCGAGTAGAAGGAGAAAAAGGATGCAGACCAGCACCGCAGATTCTCCTTTTAACGGCGACGGAGACATGCAAAAGCGCAAGAAGGAAGCAGCAATGAGCAATGCCAATCGTTATGTGAATTATCTCGATTTACCAGCTCGTTAATTAAGGAGGATACGCCTATTATTGGCTTCTTAATCCTTATCCATCAAATCCGACTTTGTTCCGTTTTAGCGAGATCGACTTCCTACATACGAGTACAACTCCTGAACTAAACATGCGTGCATGCTGATGACTAAACCTTTAATGAGGCACAAGTTGTGTCAAGGCCTTGAAGTGTGTCATAGTCGTGAAGTGTATAATAACTTAGCATGTCATGACTTGTAGTGTGTCGGTACCTTATCGTGTGTCATAAAGGTGTCGTGTGTCATGATCATGTGGTTATGTGGTGACCTTCTTGCCTGTTCACCTTGTGAATAATGACAGTGTGCCGAGACCGTGTGGCATGTCATTACCTTGTAGTATGTCATGATCTTGTGGCATGTCATGACCTTGTGATATGTCATGAACTTGCGGCATGTCATGACCTTGTGGCATGTCATGACCTTGTGGTATGTCATGAATTTGTGGCATGGAATGACGTTGTGGCATGTCATGAGCTTGTGGTATGTCATGACCTTGTGGTATGTCATGACCTTTTGGTATCATGTAACCTTGTGGTATGACATGACATTGTGGTATGTCATGACCTTGTATCATATGACCTTGTGGTATGTCATGACCTTTTGACGTGTCATAACCTTGACGTATGTCAAGGCAGTGTAGTTTGTCCAGGCTTTGTAGAATGCCATTGCCATTTTTCAGAGAACACGCATACATATTCGTGTAACTTCCACATATTTAAATAGCCAGGATTTCGCGCTTAGCGCTACTCCCTGCCGTATGAATGACGCGAAAATTCTCCTCTCTTTATTCTACATGATGAGGAAATAAGGAATGACTGGCCGTCGGAAATTATAATCTCTTGGAATTTACTCAGATTCCGATGCTGACACACCGGAATCCACATGTTTTGAAACGGTGTTATTAAGAATGAATGCGTTTTATGATATTGTTCCTTACCAAACCATTCCCATCCATCGTGAAGTAAATCTCACTGAAGACGGCGCCTCCGACGGTAATCAATTCCGACTCGTCGTTAGCACCTTCCTAGATGGCCACTCCAACTCCTCCTTCCTCACTCCTCTCGCTTCCCGCGCTAACCGAGCACTCTCGCCGTGGCAGACTTTGTCCATTAGTTAGCTCCGCAGCGGGGGGAGATTCCGCATCTCCTTTATTGAGTTGTCTGGTCGTCCGACGACCCCGTGTGACCCTTCTGGCGAGGGTGCAGGGGTTAATGCGCCTCTGCTTTCTCCGCTACCTGTCGCGGCGCTCGTGTTTCCGAGCTGTCCGATATCCATTGTCATCTCCGGCTGCCTCCATCCCCGTCCCACAAATTGATGAAATCAAGCCCCAGCACCAGCCCCGGTTTGTGGAGCCTCTGATCACCAGTGGGCATGCAAGATGAGCGCGCCTTCGCTCTGATTGGATAACCTGATTCAGTCGGCGGAGCGCCTGGCACTGTCGCATTGACGCACGCAGGTAGCGGGAAAGGCGTCACGCGAGAAAGGCGCGCAAGTCTCGCCTCGACTTTGCCTGCCCGTTCTTCGGAAAGGCGGCGTGAAGCGGACGTGGGGAGCTGTTTGCGATGGAATCAGATGTGAAGGGGGAATCGCAAGGCAGGGGAGTGGTGTGCAAACAGGGCCACGCAGGCCTCTTGCACATGCCGCCGATCTACGTAATGGCGGGGTGGCAGAGCCGTGTCTATGCCCTGCACTTAGCCACGAGGGAAGCAGGCCGTGCGTGTCGGCGCGGCGACTGAGATCGAGAGCCAGACTGAAAGCCAGTGCAGCTTTTTGATTTCATTGACGTTTCCACGGCCCCAGTGCCACGACCGTCGTAATCTACGGCATCACACAGTTTGCTTTCGTAAGCAGTCTTTAGTAGGTTTCTCTTCCTTTCTTTTGTTCCTCTCTCTCTCTCTCTTTTCTATAATTTAACTTCACTCTCTAGTTCACTACCTGTCAATCGAGGTCATGAAAAAAGGTTCAGCACAGGACGATGATGTGGTGAGGTGTACATGTAGAGGGATTTTATTGTTCTACTTCTTAGCTAAACCCGAATCTAAACCATCGACTAATAACTGTTCTTCCTAAAGACGAAAACGTTGCTATTTCCCATGCAAACGTAACGTCCACTAAAGGTAAAAGTGCTCTTGTTTATATTGCGACTTTTTCACCCATTGATGGATGCTCAAAGTGCACACATTTGCACCCTGGTTAGCAGACTACCTCTTTGTATCACTCCAACACCGTCTCAACTGCCTGGGAAGCATGCGACCAGGCTGTGGATGAACGCGCCGAAGTTATCTCTCACAATCTTCCAACTCAGCCATCACAGGTACCCGTTTTACTCCGGGGGGGGGGGGGGGGGGGGGGGGGGAAAGCAATGTGAGTAAAGCCCTTTGCTCAAGGATGCAACTCCAGAATCCGCGCAGCTTTGAACGCCGCACCGGCTAGCCGCTAGCGACTGCAGGTCCAGCGCGCTGACCACTCGGCCACAGAGACCCTACACTACTTCTCCCAACCACCCCCTCTCGCACTTCTACTGCCACCCCCTGTGGGTTGGGGGTAAGAATAGATCCCCCTGGGGGTTGGGGGTAAGAATAGATCCCCCTGGGGGTTGGGGGTAAGAATAGATCCCCCTGTGGGCTAAATCTTGGTCTCGGTCAACTCAGACGATTCCAACTGTCTGTTCCGCTCTCCCTTGGCTGGAAACCAGTATATATAACAAAATGCAACCTAAGATCCTCTGACGAGCGTACCTTATCTAACCGATTTACCTTCCCTAGTGAAGCTGGATACGGGCCAAGGTCATTTGCTCACTGCACAGAGACAGGCAAGGCAGTGAGAGGAAATTCTTCACAGGCCCTTGAATCGCGGCTGGATTAGAGTCATAACACGTTTTCTACACACACTCACAACGTGCGCCGCACACATGAACGCATGTGCATCTGATTAAAAGAGCCAATACTTGCTCAGTCGAAGATAACCCGGGGTTATCTATTTATCTTGCCGACATTGGGAGAATAGTTTAACCCTCTGCTTTGACGCGAGGTTAGGGCTAAATCATTGTCATGCATAGGAAAATTTAACCCGAAGTCAAGATAACCCGGGGTTAGGGGATAAATCGAGTGTTAAAAAGATAAATTGCCGTTCTGGATACAGGCCCAGGGCCCGTATTCACAACGGCGATTTATCTATTTAACACTCGATTTATCCCCTAAGCCTGGGTTATCTTGATCGGTTAGATAAGGTACGCTCGTCAGAGGATCCTAGGTTGCGCTTTGCTATATATACTGGTCTCCAGCCAAGGGAGAGCGGAACAGGCAGTTGGAATCGTCTGAGTTTAGAGATAAATCGAGGTTAAAATAAATCGCCGATAAATCGCCGTTGTGAATGCGGGCCCAGATCTTTTTGTCCAACGACTTAATCCCCCCTCTCTCTCTCTCTCTCTCTCTCTCTCTCTCTCTCTCTCTCTCTCTCTCTCTCTCTCTCTCTCGCTATGTGTGTGTGTGTGTGTGTGTGTGTGTGTGTGTGTGTGTGTGTGTATGTGTGCGTGCGCTTGCGCCTTCTTTTTATTCGACTTCCATTACGAGGTTCTTATGGAATAAGGATAGAAGCGGAAAGCGAGCGCCTCGGAGCCAGTTCGACTGTGGTCAGGCCACAGGAGCATGTGGTGCTTGTGTGTGTGTGTGTGTGTGTGTGTGTGTGTGTATGTGTGTATGTGTGTATGTCCCCATGTGTGTGTGTGTGTGTGTGTGTGTGTGTGTGTGTGTGTGTGTGTGTGTGATTGTGTGTGTGTGTGTGTGTGTGGCGCGTATGTGTGTATGTGTGTATGTCCCCATGTGTGTGTGTGTTTATTTATGTGTATTTATCTGTGTGTGTGTCTCTGTGTGTGTGTGTGTGTGTATGTGTGTATGTCCCCATGTGTGTGTGTGTGTGCGTGTGTGTGTGTGTGCGTATGTTTGTATGTGTGTATGTCCCCATGTGTGTGTGTGTTTATTTATGTGTATTTATGTGTGAGTGTGTGTGTGTGTGTGCCCCCATGCGTGTGCCCCATGCGTGTGCCCCATGTGTGTGTGTGTGTGTGTGTGTGTGTGTGTGTGTGTGTGTGTGTGTGATTGTGTGTGTGTGTGTGTGTGTATGGCGCTTATGTGTGTATGTCCCCATGTGTGTGTGTGTTTATTTATGTGTATTTATATGTGTGTGTGTGTGCCCCCATGCGTGTGCCCCATGCGTGTGCCCCATGTGTGTGTGTGTGTGTGTGGGGGGGGGGGGGCGCGCGCGTGCGTGCGTGTGTGTGCATCTAGTGCAAACTTCCCTCCCAAGTTGCCTGTGGCTGTACTGTGGTAACGCGAACACACAGGGTTGTTTGCATGAATGGACTACGTGGCAGTTGACCTTTCTGGCATTCCAGGCCCCTCGTCTCAGAGGAATGATTAGTGTCTGGGTATGTGGCACCTAAGGCAACACTGCACAGTCGGCACCGTGGGACGTGAGTTAACGTGGTACAGGGGACATTGCATCACAATGCTGTGGCAGACTCTGGCTTAAGTGGCAAACTGCCCTACGTGGCAAAAATGACTGTGTGGCACTCTGGGATGCATGAACATTTGGACAATAAAGCGTACGAGACTTTATGGCCTAGCCGGCAATAAAACAGTTGATATATGGCACACTTAGCAATCTGGTATCTTACACTAATGCAGTGTTCCGTGGGGAAGGCCATGCAGTACGCTCCGCCATGAGGAACACAAGACAACTATGGCTGTGCTACAAAAGAAAACTTTAGGCGCACGACGCAGACTGAAGCGCTATATACATGAAGGAGACTGCTTCCATGAGGTGCACTGGGTCTTGAGACTTCTTAGCCCACGAAACACACAAGACACAGTTGCCCATGAGAGACTTGAAACAAATGTGTCCATGACACATAGTAGATATTATGGGTCATAAGAGACACTGGATCCGAAGATCATGAGGCAGACTGAGCTATGATAATATGAGACAAACTGGGTCATGATGAACGTGAAACACAGTGCAATTAAACACACTGGGCCATGAGACACATGCAACAAACAGGGCCATGAGGCACATTTGGTCATGAGACATATGACACAAACTGGGTTTTAAGATACATAAAACATACAGCTATAAGACATTCTGGGCCATGAAACACAAAACATACTGCGCCATGAAACACACTGGGCCACGATGCACAGAAAGCCAGGATGCATATGAGACTCCGAGGGCTGTGAGACATGCTATGACATGAGACACACTTAGCCGAGAGACGCATGAAACACACAGGGCAATGAAACACATTGGACCATGCGACACGGGAGACGCGAAGGACCCATTCTGAACACAGAGACATAGTATCTCTGACACAGGTTGGTCACGTGACTTCGGCTCCACATTCCAATGATTCTACCAATCAAAATTCAACATGATCAGAAGACCATTGAGAGTAAAAAGAGGCGATTCTATTTCACTCCAATTATTTATCCCGATAGATAAACACAAATTTGGTGTTCTAATAAAACTAATCTATGAGATTTTCAGGAAATCATTTGAGAACTACTTTTAGCGCGAACGTGTCTATAATGTTGCAAACTGCCTTGAGCACGTGCGATTGTGTATATATATAGTAATGCACGCGATCTTTGGACCTACTATAAACGCAGCGAAAAGGATTCCTATGGGTCCGGGCTGGTTTCGTGAATCTATGGTTATACTCTCGCAAGTAAATGCTTTCTGGCCGGAACCTGTGGTCTAACTGCCTTCACACTGTTTGAGGAGCTCCACACTTCGATCATTCGTGTATCGACTGATGGAGTCAGTAAGTGATTTAACCTACATTCCGTCTGTGTTGAACGTTAATCGAATGGAAGTTTCTTCTGTAGGAATCCGTCCGATTCCGAAGTTCGATATTATCGGATAGCTCAGAAGCAGTTTTTCTAAGTTTAATCCTTCTAAGCATACATTAAATTAATGATTCCTCATCAGCAAAAGCACTCAGTGGGTTTCTGTGTGTATCGAAGATTATGCAGACGGGATTGGTTGCCTTACTCGCTCAATGAAGTATAAATATTGCTGTTGTATTCAAAGTCCTTATAATTAGTTGAGTTCACAATATTACACTCTTGTGATTCGAATTTTACCGCATACAAGTTTTACATTCATGAGTAATCGATGTTTAGAAAATGAATTGACGAAAACATGGCTGCCAGTATCGAGTGTATCACAACAAGTGGAGGAATACACTCACGATGTGATATGCCATTCAGCGTGGCCGAGACTCTGTGTTCAGAACGGTGGTATGCATGTTATGGAAGAATTAAGGCTATCACGTGACCAACCTGTTGCTGAGACTATATTCACTAGTCTCAGCCACGCTGAATGGCGAAGGACCATGAGCTACACCGGGATGTTTAGAGCACAGGCTAGTGAGGGCTGATGTGTATGAGGGTCACTGGTGAGGACCAGTTCTGCCTGGGCCGACACAGAACTGATGACATGGACCAAACGAGAGCCGAGGGAGAACGCCACAGCGTGCCGCCTGTCGAACAGGAATTGGAAACTTCGTAACCGAGTGACAACACATTAGTGGCAGAGCCGACCCTCTCTGCCTCCTCGGCTATCGGAAATGAAGTAGACTCCACCGGGAACCAGGTTATTAGTCTCATGCCAGTCATCGAGGGCGGGGAGGCAAAAACAATTGGCGGCCATTGGCCCACTACGCCTCTCATCTCATCATTTCTCTTTTTTTCCTCCTCTCTCTCACCCACTCCATCCCTTTTGCACTCCTCTGGCCATGCCAGCCTCCTCGTCTCTGGGTAGGTGTTGAAAGCGCAATCATTTTTGTCTGGTCCCCCGAGGTCCGGATCAATACTGCAGCCTCTTTGGAGTCGATTTGCTCAGGCATGGCCAGACTTCATCTTGGCCACAAGGCGGTGTGTTTGCTAGAAAAATACAATGTCGACCTTTTTTGCCGGGAGAGTAGCGAGTCCCTGGCAATCGAATCGCGAGGCGTCCACTCCAGAAGACCGATGAGACAGTGGGGACCGACACAGTGAGGAGGAGATAAAACAATTTTCAAACAGGAAGAAATTGAAAGGAGTTACATGAGAAGGATCGATCGGCCCAACCTCAAAGCAAGACCGTGGCGTCTTCTTCCACGCAGTTGTTATTTTCTGCCTCGATTCTCAAAGGAAGATTTAAAGGTTCACAAAGAAACAATCGAGGCAGATCAGAATTAGAATGTCAGACCCTTGAGATGCCAGCCACGAGGAGTGGTTTTAGAAACGTTGGACTTGACGATAAACGGACGAGGCAGATCAGATATTTGCCTGTGAAACATGAAGCGTTTCTGGCCACGCATCCACAGCACCGTCTAGACTTCTACAGAGAAGCCCTTCTCAGGGCCATGAAGTCTCAAGAAAGAATACAAAACGTCGGACTTACTGTAACGAGATGTCTCTTTAAACTTGTATGTATATGTGTATTATAATTCTTTCGACGCCGTTTATCACGTGACAAGAACCTGCTCAAGGCGCGACATCACGGAGATTAAAAAGGTGAGCTTTGAGGCCAGTTTTGAAAGAGGCCGAGAATGGACACGACTTCAGGGACTCAGGAAGTCGATGGCATAGTTTTGGTCCCACTACACTGAAAGACCGGTCACCGTAACCTTTCAGTCTTGATTGTGAAACTGTGAGAAGTAGTCTGTCTTATGACCCAAGACTCCTCGTGGGCTCTGCTTCTTGACCAGGTCTTTGAGGAAGGCCGGGGCTTGACCTGTTGCACATCTGAAGATTATGGAAAGAGTATTAACTTCCATGCGCAGGCGAACTGAAAGCCAGTGACGATCATGAAGCACTGGAGTCATATGAGCACACCTTGTCGGTCACCTCGCCAATCTTACAGCCGAGCTCTGGAGACGCTACAGTTTAAGGTGGGACAGATGAAGTCACAACCAGAGCTGCTGCAGTTTTCTTTGTCAGGCACTCTCTGACACTCCGGAACACTACAGAACAGTCTTGCTACTTTGGCAGTAGCTATATGGTTTAAAACAGGACTACATACATGTAGATTTCACCGTGGAATGGCAATATTGTAAGGCAGGTGTGGTGTACAGCTCTGATGTTTGCCTGCATATAAATCATCAGTGCTCTGATGACACTACATTGTTGAATAACCTACACTCTTGGGAAATGTATATGAATATCATCCTTCTGCCCATAATTGTATTGCGTACTTATTTTCCTGACCAGACTGGTGTGAACAAACGCCGTTTTCTGCCCTATAATCCACAACAAAATTGTGGTCTAAAGTATGCAGTTGAAAGCAGTTTATCTACATGCACATGTCTACTGATAAGGAAAAAGAAACTCGAATTTGCTGCAAATGCGTTTGTTTTAGAGAAAGAAACGCGAGAATATTTGTAGACTGTTTTCAGATTTATCTGCGTGATAAAAGTGTGCGAGTATGCTTGTGCGCGAGTGCACCCAATCGTGCGTATATATGTGCGCATATGTAAATGTGTCTGCATGCGCGTCTGTGTGAATACACATGCCTGTGCGTTTGCGGGGATGGGTGAGGGGTAAGGGTGTACGTACATGTGCACGCGTGTGTGTGCTACCTCGACATCCGGGACGACTACTGTGTTGCTGTGATTATGCAAGGTGACCATGGAAGTGGAGTACACATAGTGAGCCATGCAAACTGGTCATGCAAGGCCCGCCGAAGTCCTGTATCATTCACGCCTTGCTTTTGCATGTGTGCTTTCTCTCAGCAAAGTATGCCTCCAGTGTTCATGAAGGCTGTCGCCTAGGGGGAGACAGAAACCCGCCACATCTGCTCCTCTGATTCAGGAAAGTTTTTGTTTCACAGTTGCAGTTTTAGTGGTTTAGGCAGACGGTGAATCTTGCCGCGATGAGCCAATTCAATGGAACCCACTCATTACCATATGTGATATTCGCGTCATTCGACAATAACCACAACATCCATGTCCCCGTCCTCCATTTTAACCAGATGATGATGATGATGATGCAGGAAAATATTACGTTTCTATTGGCCGACTGACAAAACTGTTTCATCGAAACGCCGCAAAATTAGAACGCTCTCTAAATCATGAAACATATTCTATGCCGTGTGTAGGAGACAAAGATTTGCGCGATGCAACTGCTTGCACAAAAAGACTATGCATCTTGGATACAAATGCTGAGGAGAAACACGTTCTTTGTTTCAAAATGCGCAACAGTCTTAGGGGATCTAAACAGTACATCAAAGCAAAAACTTTGTGCTCTCAATGCTTTCAAAGCCAGGGTTTTTCCCCCAAAAGTTTTCTGTCTAGCCCTAGTGCCCTGTATGTCTAGGACGCAGTGACAGCAGTACATTCTGGTGCGCGAGAGATAAGTCTTCAGCGTCTCTGCCATACCAGAATAAACACACCAGCCACCTCTTGGCGCCATACGCTGCTCGGTCTAAAAATGCGAACTGTTTCTTAATTAAACTGTTTCGAAACCCACACGAGCTATCGGCCCTGAGTGGTTTAACGATTTGGTTCCAGACATAGTCTAGAAATTGGATGGACGATTATGCCAGCCAAATGTTACGTCATGGCGCTGACCACTTGTGCGGCTGCCCATTTCTTTCACCCTTTCATCGGGCGGCACTTTGAAGAGCCATGGTGCTGTGATAAGCCCTACCAAGGCGCGGAACAGACAGTGGGATGAGGGTTTATCTGTGGGTTGTATCCAGCGCAGAACATAATCACGGCGCCGAATGGAAACATCCGAAAATAGTCGAGAGGTTGACCCTTAATCCCCGTTTCTGGCACTCCACCGACGGCAAGCTCTGCGAGTGCTTAATTTGCGCGGACGCCGGGCTTCAAAATCCCCATTGGACCGACAGGCGCTGGAATTGTGTGATTTAGCGGTAATAAGATTGACAATCATACCATGGGCCCTGCCGAGATACACAGAGAGACCATTTGCTTAGAGACACAGAAATATAATAATGCAGAGGAGGAGGAGAAGGAGAAGGAGGTGGAGAAGGAGAAGGAGGTGGAGGAGGAGGAGGAGGTGGAGGAGGAGGAAGAGGAAGAGGAGGAGCAGGAGCAGGAGCAGGAGCAGGAGCAGGAGCAGGAGCAGGAGGAGAAGCAGGAGGAGGAGCAGGAGGAGGAGGAGAAGCAGGAGTAGGAGGAGGAGGAGGAGAAGCAGGAGTAGGAGGAGCAGGAGGAGGAGGAGCTGGAGGAGGAGGAGGAGTGTCACGGCCCGGGTGGACGACTACTGATGGGGATTGTAGTCCCGTGCAGATGTTAAATTTTAAAAGGGAAAACTGCCCAATTGTCCACAGACTTAACACACTCTATTCAAATAATGCCAAACAAAATACTGTATGAATAAAAAAAATGAAACAATTTAATAACATGAAACCAAGAGATGGTCAATGCAGGAACAATCCTCTGCCGAAGCACAAATCAATATTCCACCATCAATTCCCAAATCACCAACACTTCACCTCCAAATCACAAAACAATATTCCACCATCAATGCACACCACGAACCTCCAAAACACACCACAATCCTCCAAAGCACAACACCACGAAACTCCAATTTAAGCCAAATGACTATCACACAAGAGGGGCTACAGTCCGTCACAATGTTCCAAGCTCAAAGCTTTGACCCGACAAAACAAAACGTAGAAAAGAGACCGGCAAGCCAACGTCAGGTCTTGCCAACCAGGCACAGCGGCCCCCTGAGACGCCGCTCAGAAACAAATCCACACACACAACCAGACCGGTAAGCCAAAAACCAGGCCTTACCCACCGGCACAGCGGCCCCCGGAGACGCGGCTCAGGCACAAACACACCGTGGCCGACGAAAAATCTTGTTTCCAAAGTCCCCCTAATGCACAATACACGACCCTATATATAGGGTCCATTCCCGCAAAAAGAAATGTTTTGCACGTTCTGCCACATGACGGCTTGTATTGCACGTGCGACACGGTGCAGTTTAGCAAGTGCTGACACTGCAAAAACTCTTAAAGGTACATCGTCCAGGACTGGGAGCGGACTTAAAGCCCTACCACCTATTTGAGTCGTGACAAGGAGGAGGAGGAGGAGGAGGAGGAGGAGGAGGAGGAGAAGGAGGAGGAGGAGGAGGAGGAAGAGCTGAAGGAGGAGGAGAAGGAGGAGCAGAAGGAAGAGGAGCTGAAGGAGGAGGAGCTGAAGGAGGAGGGGGGGGGGTAGGAGAAGAGAAGAAGCAGGAGCAGGAGCACGAACAGAGACGAGAACAGGAAAGGCGGCAATCGCGAAGAGTAGCACTGGCAGGAGCACCAGCAGGAAGAGGAGAAAAATGAAGGAAAGGAACAGAAAAATGAGATGCAGTAGCAGAGGTGGAAAATGTGAATCCGGAATGAAGGATTCCAATCCAAAAGATGGACACGAACTCGAGGCCACACAGAATCCTCAGGATGGGCAGCAGGAGAAGAGCTGTAACCTGCAACTTAAAAAAAGATAGGAGGAAAGAGAAAAGACATTTCTTTAAGGAGATGATAGAAAAATGAAAGTTAAAGAAAAGGAAGACAGTCCAGTGGAAGACGAAAGTAAGAAAAGGAAGCATGAAAGCGGCGAGAGGGTAAAAAGAATATACGAGATAAAAATGGGGTGGGGGTGGGGGGTGGGGGGGGGGGGGGAATAAGTAAAAGAAGCAGTACAAAAAGTACGATACCTGCTGTGCGTGCGTCTCGATGACTAACATCGGAACTTCTTCTCCTTGATGTCCTTCTTTCCTCTTGAGAACAAAGTGGGGATTCTCCGAGAGATACGAGAGAGCAGAGCAACACCTGACTCACTTCTCACAAAGAAAGCCATCCAAAGAAGGGTGACAGACAACCACCCCTTCACGGCGGAGCTCGTTCGGCTTCTTATGACGATTCCATGCGTCTCGTCCAATGCACCTAGTCAGTCCTGTGATGCTTAGCCGCTAGGAAAGCAAGGATCTTGCGAGGAATATGCCAGAGATAGTATGTATCAACATTTGATAGCCTTTACACCTGACTGTTGATTTTGGACACATGTTGACACTAGCCTATTCCTTGCAAGGTTCTTGCTTTCCTGGAGGCCAACTGGTTTCGCGTCTAACTGTCGAGAGCCTATAAAATGATTTTCTGCTCATCTACAAAACTGAATTCACTTCCACTCAAAAAATGAACGCTGAACTGCCTGGATGTCTTTTAGGCCTGACGTACATACTAGTAGGTTGTCCTCATAAACAAAGAGTACAGGTCTCTACACGAAAGAGCAAGAAGGAGACACGAACAGAAAATGATCCGAAGGGATATCTCCCTATGTAAAGGGGGAAGTGACC
>JAWQFJ010025162.1:102500-107500 GCA_034096865.1 Theodoxus fluviatilis
TCTGACACACATGATTGTGTGTGTGTGTGTGTGTGTGTGTGTGTGTGTGTGTGTGTGTGTGTGTGTGTGTGTGTGTGTGTGTGAAGAGACAGAAGCAGGGATAACTGAATAGAGGATGAACACAGCAGATGTACAATACACTTGGTGATAGGTGCACCCTATCACATGTGTATATTTCACTTAAGCTTGAATCATCATGACATGTATTTGCAGTTTCCCTATATATTCAACTGCTGCATCACATAACTTAATTCAAGTACTGATCTCTGCATGCATTACTTGTTGTTGTTGTTGCTGCTGTTGCTGTTATGTTTCATGAATAAATAAGTAAGTAAATAAGTGAATGAATGAATAAATAGATAAATATATACATGTTTTAAAATTACTGAAGATATCATATTACTTTTATCAACATTGCATTTTGCAGGGGGTCCTTGACTGCTTAGGATGCAAGTTCAACAAAAGTCATGGTGAAATCTTGCAGCCTCCTCATGTCTCTGGAGAGGAGGGAGGAGCAGTCTTGAGGAAGATTTTCTGCATTTTCTGGCTGTGAACCTACTGATAACTTTACTGTTTTGTGAAAGTGACTATAAAGTAATATTGACACAACATGTCTTCAGCCTCGAAAGGGTGTTCCATAGTTCTACAGAAGTTCTTCATAAAGTGCTATCTGGTTTACTCTGTTATCATTATAATGACACTTTTACAAGAATGAGTGAGTGAGTGTGATGTGGGTGTGGTGTGGGTGTGTGGGTGGGGTGTGTGTGGTGGAGGTGGGGGTGTGGTGGGGTGGTGGTGGAGTGTGTGTGTGTGTGTGTGTATGATGTGTGTGTGTGTGTGTGTGTGTGTGTGCTGATTCTCAGTAAAATCAACAGCCCACAATACCCATTGTGAACTCTATGTTGAGAGAGCAAAAAAATGCTGTAGTTTGTAAGTTTGTGTTAAATTGTGTATTGCCAATGCTTACAATCCTATGTTCAAATGTGCAAGTAGCATGAAGGTGTCTGCTTTGTGCCTAGTGTGTCTTCATGCTGCAGGTGTCATTTTCAGTACATCACTTTATGGGACAATACTTATGAAGTTATGTTATCATCTAGTAAATATATTCTGTTCAAGACTATTTATCAACCTACAGGTTTTGATTAAAAAAAACCAGATTCTTGCATTCATGTTTACCTGGTCAGTGTATGCCCAGAGATGAGGTTTTCCATTTACCCAACATATGTTAGCTTTGTACAAACAAAATACACATCAAGTTGATGTCAGTACTTTTGGGGGCATCAGTGGCCCTGGCCATATAATTAGAACGCTCAACCTGCACTTGTTTTGTGACTAATATGTGAAGAATCTCAAACATGCATGGCTTCTATTGAGTATCATCCCTGAGCAATGAGCTAAACTCACAGTGCCTGTATCTATCCAGGGACAGTTGGGAACTATCATGTTAGAGCATACATCCACAACCTAGTTGCATGCTTCCTACCGAGGAGAAATTGTTTTTATGCATCACATACTTTTCCCCAATGACCAGGGGGTAAAAAATGCAGTTTAAAAGCCCAGACTTAAAGAAAAAGAGGCAGGATAAAATCAGACACCTTTACCTCAATTACATGCTGCCACTAACAATAAGAATATGCTGTCAATGTAACCAATTTAGAAAAATGCAGATGACTAAAATATTCAAATGTATGCAAATTAGATCACTTGATGAGTAGAATTTGTGCTTGTATTTGAGTTTAGAGCATCTTTAATGATTCAACTTATGAATGATGCTAATAACTCAACACATTTATGATTTACCTATGTATTTTGTTTTTCATGCAAATTAATTAATTTAAATATGCAAATGATACTGAATTGCATGTAGCTTGTTATTCAAATTTAGCTTTTCATTGTAAACAATACAATTTTTACAATTTAGTAATTTATTTTCATGGGATTCTTTCCTAAACTTTTGTAAAATCATGCACTATAAAAAAATATGCAAATTTATGCAAATATATAGCAAGGCATGATACAGAGACTCTTCCAAGTGGTGCCTTTGTATTCCTCACCTAAAAATGTGTGTGCACACCAATTATCACAAAGATATATCGTCTGCTTGGGAAATTACAGCAAAAAACCTACGAATTTTGACATTTTTCTGGTCCACCGGCTTTGTTCTTTGTCTCTACATTGAAAATGTCCCCCAGAAGAGGGCATTGGCGGGCTGCAACTCTGGATCTACTGGGGCGATTTTCAAAATTCAAACTGTTCTGTGCTTAGAATCATTAGCTTTATGAATCAAAGTTAGTGGCATAACTGTGCAGTGTTTAGAAAATTTTCGGTTGGACATGCTACTGATAGTTCCTCACTTCTCCCTGGACATTTACAGACAGACAGACATACAGACAGACAGACAGACAGACAGACAGAACAGCGGGAGCCAGACGGGGCATGACAGACCACAGACTCCGACAGACATGACAGGCGGGCAGGCAAGGCAGGCAGGTGCAGGGCAGGCATGGCAGGACAGACGACAGACACAACCAGAACAGACACTCGAGACAGACGAGAGACAGACATGCAGGCAGGCAGCTCATCGGCCTGCATATCTAGAACAGGCGAGCAGACAGAACAGACAGAAAAACGAGGGGAGAGAGAGAGAGAGATAGAGAGAAGGGGGAGTAGAGAGAGTAGATAGAGATAGATGAGTGGAGAAGAGAGAGAGAAAGGAGAGAGAGAGTAGAGAGAGGATGAACACTGAAAATAGTTTGCTGTATGAAGGTGTGGACGACGGGACGGTAATGCGCTGCTTGCTTACCCACAGCAATCTGGCAGGCACAGAGGTGGTATTTCACAAAGGACGACCGCCCTATGATGATGGACCCTTGAGATTTTAACATAATACATTAAACGAGTGAGAGGTGGGGGGTGGGGGGTAGGGGTAGGGGGTGACTAAAAGAGGGTCAGGGAGGGGGTGGGGGGTGGGCAGAGATCTACAGTTCATGATCGTCATGGCTTACCAACTATCAGCGCAGCGATCAATGCTCTCCAAAACAGTGATGTGCTTCCAAATGGACACGATCACTGTGCACTCCCGGACGATCTCTCCGACTAGTACGAGATCAGGCGATCTCATACCTCCACCAACCCCCCTCCCGCCCCCACCCCCCCCCCCCCCCCCCCCCCCCCCCCCGTTCCCTTACCCCAATCCTACCCAGTTTCCCACCTCTTATTCCCCATTCACCACACACCAACCTTCCCCTACAACCACACCCACATTCACTTCCACCCACCCACTAGCCGGCAGGCGAACTCCATGAGAGAATTCTGTGCAGGCTGGCAGACGAATCAATATATTTTTCTTCTTCACTTAGGCTCTAACACAGGAGCAAAATGGTCGCTTGAATTGACAGGGATGACCGCAGGACAGGGTCGAAGGTTTCCTTTTGGCTCTAGGGGTGTTCATCGATATAGCGTCCACAGGCGTGTTGACAGGAAAACAGAGGCAGAGGAGGAGCAGTGTCAGGACAGTAAAGGGAAGAGTGCTAAAGGGAAGGAACTTTGGAAGGATCTCTACTGATGGGGCACGCGGCGTGGACAGCATGTGAGTGTCACGGAGTTTGACATGTTTGTTTGTTTTTCCTACCTCCCCGGCTCCATCACTCTCTCTCCTCGCTCTCGCCATCTCTCTGCTCTCCTCTCCGCGCAGCTCTCTCGTCCGCCGCCCTCCACCCCCGCCCTCTCTCCCTCGCTCTCTCTCTCCTCTCTACCTTTCTATATTTGCTTCTTCCTTCTCTGCTTCTCCTCTCTATCGCTCTCTCTCTCTCTCCTGCGCATCTCTCTCATCGCTCCCTCTCCGTCTCGTCCATCCCTCCCCTCTCCCTTCTCCTCTCCATCTCCTCTCTCACTCAGTGTGTGTGTGTGCTTGCGTGCGTGCTTGCGTGCGTGCGTGCGTGTGATTGCGTGCGTGCGTGCGTGTGTGTGTGTGTTTGTGTCTGTGTGTTTGTGTGTGTATGTTTGTGAGTGTGTGTGTGAGAGAGAGAGAGAGTGTGTGTGTGTGTGTGTGTGTGCGTGTGTGTGTATGCGTGGGCGTGGGCGTGTGTCCGTGCATGCGTGTGTGAGTGTGCGTGCGTGCGTGCGCGTGTGTGTGAGTGAGTGTGCGTGTTTGTGTGTGTGTGCGTGTGTGTGTGTGTGTGCGTGAGTGAGTATGCTTGCGTGTGTGTGTGTGTGTGTGCCTGCGAGCGAGCCTGCGTGCGTGCGTGCGTGCGTGAGTGTGTGTGCGTGCGTGCGTGCGTGCGTGTGTGTGTGCGTGCGTGCGTGCGTGTGTGTCTGTGTGTGAGTGAGTATGCGTGCGTGCGTGTGTGTGTGTGCGCGCGCGCGCGTGTGCACGTGCTAGTGTGTGAGCACCTCTCTCTCTCTCTCTCTCTCTCTCTCTCTCTCTCTCTCTCTCTCTCTCTCTCTCTCTCTCTCTCAGCGTGTGTGTGTGCGCGCGCGCATGCGTGCGTGTGTGTGTGTATGATTGTAAGTGTGTGAGTGTATGGTGCGTTCATGTGTGTGTGTTTGTATGTTTGTTTGTGTGTGTGTTTGTGTGTGTGTTTGTTTGTATGTATATGTGATTGTGTGTGTGTGTGTGTGTGTGTGTGGAGTGTGTGTGTGTGTGTGTGTGTGTGTGTGTGTGTGTGTGTGTGTGTGTGTGTGTGTGTGTGTGTGTGAGTGTGTGTGTGTGTATGCGCGAGTGCACGTGCTTGTGTGTGGGCATCTATCTGACTGAGTGGTCAGTCTCTATCCCTCCTTCTTTGTCTCTCTCTCTCTCTCTCTCTCTCTCTCTCTCTCTCTCTCTCTCCTTAACACTCTTTGAACATACCTATCACTGAGTAGTGATGTCAGGGTTGGCATGAGACTCACAGAGGGCAGCGATGCGCTCCAAACCCAGTTTCTGAAAGACTGGGATCCATGGTGGCGGGAGTGGAAAGAAAGAAAGAATGAATGATGAATGAATGGATGAATGAATGAAT
>JAWQFJ010025162.1:125000-130000 GCA_034096865.1 Theodoxus fluviatilis
AATGATATGTTGCATTTATGCTTCATGCATTTGGCCGTTATGAATTAAGATTCTTAAAAGTATTTCTTTCAAACACATCAATGTGAATTCCTGCATTCCCTGTTTATCATCCGCCTGTGCGTTGGGGGTAACGGTGGACTCCCCGTCACTCCCTTTGCTATAAGAGGCTAACGACCTAAAGAAACCAAGAATGTATGTATATGTTTTTGTTCTATTCAGCTTTACTTATTTTCATTATGCATGGCCTTACACAGCCTCCAAAGACTTAAGGCAGCAAACCTTTATTAATACATTCAGTCATTTACCTATTCATTCTTTCCCTTTTTATCAACGTTTCGTTTCGTCCCGTTCCTGGCATTTGTGTATGCAAGCGCATGCCATGGAACGTCCGAAAGAAAGAGAAACTCGTATCAAATCATGAGCCATTCTTATTCTCGTCATCGACCAAAATCTCGTCTCCAAAAT
The DNA here is from genome assembly GCA_034096865.1 of Theodoxus fluviatilis. Taxonomy (NCBI): domain Eukaryota; kingdom Metazoa; phylum Mollusca; class Gastropoda; order Cycloneritida; family Neritidae; genus Theodoxus; species Theodoxus fluviatilis. The sequence goes on from JAWQFJ010025162.1 coordinate 125,466, forward strand.
AAATGTATTCCTTGCTTTCTGGGTCAGGAACTAAATGTGTATGGCCCGAAACAGGCTTTCTTGTTATCTCTTGGTTTTCTTCTACCTTCTGCCGCTGTACGAGAAAGACATACAGGCAGAGAGAAAGAGAGAAAGAGAGAGAGAGAGAGATAGAGATAGAGAGAGAGAGAGAGAAGGAAAGAGAAACGAAAAAACTCACTGAACAAACCAAACACGTTGAGAGAGACGTAAGTGAATTTGCCTCCGTCAGACCAGTGCCAGCGCATTGGCATTCATGAAGCCCTAGAGCTCGAGTTTCCAGCAACGGCAGCATGCTGGCATCGCAACCCTGCATGGCGGGCGGGCATCGAGGTCTGGAAGTCTGTGCTAAATCACAGCCGCCTGTCCACCTCGGAAATTGCACTAATAGCGGTGAAGATGAGCAGTAGCGCCGGTACTCGCGCTTTAATACCGCCTGTTTCCCCTCCGTCCCTGCGCCCTCCCGGACCGGTGTAAGGCGGAGAAATGATACCCAGGTAAGGGCGACCTGGATGTGGAAGCGAATGTGGGGCTTGGGTGTGCGGGACGAGTGGGTGAAGGTAGGGATTGGAGAGGGAGGAGAGTGAATCGGTGATTGCGGGTAAACGAGTAGGTGAGCAAGCTAGCGAGCGAGGGAGCGAGCATTGAGCGAGCGAGGGAGCGAGCATTGAGTGAGCGAGTGAGAGAGTGAGCGAGTGAGAGAGTGAGCGAGTGGGTAGATGGGTAAATGAGGGAATAAGTCGGTTAATGGGTGAGAAAGTACATGTAGTAATGATCGAATGAGAGAGCGAGTAAGTATGCGAAGCAACGAATGAACGAGCGAGCGAGAGAGAGAGAGAGAGAGAGATAGAGAGAGAGAGAGAGAGAGAGAGAGAGAGAGAGAGAGAAAGAGAGAGAAAGAGAGTGTGAGTGTGAGTGTGTGTGTGTGTGTGTGTGTTTTCACGCGTGCATGTGCAGGAGTATTTGCTTTTTTTCTCTGCATATGAGGGGTGGAACTGCAAGTGTGATATGAAAACCTTGAGGAAATGGTGTGCTTTGTATACTGTTTCCTCCACTCTTTATGCTATGTATTCATTTTTTTAATACTTGAGTTGTTGTTGCCTACATTTTAAAAAATGTATTGCATTACACATGTCTAGCCATTTACTCGTTTCTTCTTCCACTCAGAAAACAAATAATTGCATCTCGCACTTTCAAGCATTCATCCGCCACGTTGTTGACATTCCTTTCTTGATCCGTCCTGTGTCAGATGGTGGATGTTTTTGATCATTTATCTCTCTTGACCAATTCCTTTCCCTTTTTGTCGCACTTTTGTCCATTGGTTGTTGAACACAAACAGAAGCGTGTAGTGTGTTTCAATAAACTTTTTATTTGCCATCAAATTATTTTTTTTAAATTTATATTTTCCTGAGCCTTATCCTGCATGCAAGTTCATTATCATTATCATCATCATCATCATCATCATCATCATCATCATCATCATCATCATCATCATCATCATCATCATCATCATCATCATCATCATCATCATCATCATCATCATCATCATCATCATCATCATCATCTCCTCCTCCTCCTCCTCCTCCTGCTCCTCCTTTTCTTTTTCTTCTTCAGTTTGTCTGTTTGCTGGTTTCTCCTTCCCTCTACCTTCCATACCGTTTAATAATCCTTTTACCAGCCTTTCATTGTATCGATCTGTTCGATTTTTGTTTTTCATTGGTTATTTATGAAGTCACCCGTGAGGCTAAATTCAGCGGTGATCATTTAAGCTCACCAGATTGGTTTTCTGAACGCCAGAACGTCAAAGTCATATTTGGCGATTCCAATGTTACAAAAACTTACATACTGAATGCACAAAGTTGTCGTTTTCCCTGAGCGCTTCGCCAACTCATCGTCTTGCTCGCTCTGTCTTCCTTTTGTGATCACATCGATCTTTATCAAATTTTCAATCAACTACTTCCCTTTTAAAAGTGCTTTCATATAATTGGACTTGAGTGAGATCAGCCCCATGTCATATCATATATCAAAATGGCGTTCTATTCGCCATTATGCCGTAGAGCTATCCATTGCGCTCCGTAGTTATACGTACGTGTATAAAGCGCGTTCCTTTATCCTCGTATTCACCACAATCTATTATATCAGGATGCGTTAGGTTCGTAATGAAGGCATTTAATGACAAACATATACAACTTAAATGGACGAGAAATACTGTAATGCATAGTAATAGTGACTGATTATTGTCGTGGCCAAGATTGCGAGAATGTCTGACACGTTTGCTTTAGAAATAGAAGATGAATTGTTTCCTTGTGTGATCTCACAAAGAAATCACACCCACTCACTGAACTGCCCGTCATCCACATCTCTCCTCTCTTGCTCGTACTGCAGAAGCAAAGAAGACAACGACTTCATCCGTTGTTGATGATTGAGATATGATGGCCTGCAGGAGGCTGATAAGACCCGTGCGGATCCAAAAGACCTTCTCGCCTGTTAGGCACACATGGGGGGAGCATGATGCAGTAGGCTAAATGACCTCTTTTGCCTTCCTTGCCGGTTTTCGTTTTCTCTGCTGCTGCAATTGTCTTCTCCTCCACTACCCGCGAGTCTGCAGTCACCAGAGAAGGGGGGGGGGGGAGGGGATGAGGATCGTGATCCTGTGTCAGTCACTCCCAGGTATCCATGTTGATCTGTGGGGCTCGGATGCAGTTTCTCAGGCCGTCCTGGAAGCGCTGTACTGCACTCCGGCAGCTTGCCCTCCCTCATGGAGACTCACCGTGTAACACCGTTACTATACGTCATTGGCAGCAGACGCTCCGCCACTCCAGACATTTCACGATTTCCGCTTCTGTGAGTGTTGCCAGAATTAACGGGTTGATTTAGACTTATTTCAATCTCCTCCCTTGTTAACAAGAATTTCTTTTCAGAGAGGATATATGTCAGTCAGCGGCATAACTTTGCAGTACCGCCTGTCTAAATTGCATGCAGAGGAAGTTAGTCACGAGAAAGTCTTATTGCAAAAGAGGGACTGCATACTGTTGCCAGTACCGTCAGTCTACCGAGCATGCAAAAGCAAGTTGGACACGAGAATGACATTGCAAGGTAGGGACGGACAGACAAGAGACACATTATCACTGGCCAGTTCCACCACTTCTCCTTGGGAACAACACAACCAGATGCTGGCACATTGCCACACCAAGCTATAACGGACTACCTCATTGATGATGTTTGGTTCTTTTGTCCAACCAAGCAGTGCCTGTCTGTTCTGAATCTGTAGGCTGTTGTAGAATGTAACTACTTTTGGAGATTGTCGCAATGGATTACTGAAATAATTTGCTTCACCAACTGGAGTCAGGAATGTCAAGAGGGATAGACTCTTGAATGACCATCGGCAAACAGTTTGTCTTGAAACAATAAATTCTTACATACACGCGCGTGCGCGCATATGCGCGCGCGCACACACACACTCACTCACACACACACACATACACACACACGCACACACACACACACACTCACACACACACACTCACACACACACTCACACACACTCACACACACACACACACACACACACACACACACACACACACACACACACACTCACACACACACATACACACACACGCACACACACACACGCACGCACACACACACACACTCACACACACACACACACACCTTCCCAGTTGAGAACATCGAGAACCTCCTATATTGAAATGTCGTCAGGCAAATGTACAGGAACCCTGTTCCCCAAGCAAATTGAACAAAGTCTCATAACCCAACAAGAAACCCAAAGCCTAGAGCTTGACAATCCTAAGTATTTTATTCGTTGTCTAGCTGTAACCAAAATTGTATCCCCCCCCCTCCCCCCCCCCCCCTCCCCCGCCCCCCCCCCCCCCCCCCCCGCAAAAAGTGCAATCTACTAAAAATGTCGTTAGGATCCTATTTCACCTGGGGCTCAATTAGCAGTGCACACCGGTGGCGACAGAACGTCATCAACTGGCTGTGGTTGCAAAAGAAGTCCGCTGTCCCAGCTATGAAGGGACAGCGCGTCACTTCCTGGCGGTGCAGGGCAATATGACACCCTCGGGGTGATGAAGGCCGCTGCTCGTAACGGCCGCCTAATTTGCCCTCGAAATGAACATTTTTGTTTATGTCTTCGAAACGGGGCGACTACCATTACTCGCTTGGCAAGAATTGGGCGTGTGTAGGCAGGGAATGGAGGTCGAGACTTGAAAGGGTGGTGATAGAGAGAGAGAGAGAGAGAGAGAGAGAGAAAGAAAGACAGAGAAAGAGAGAGAGAGAGAAAGAGAGAGAGACGGCAGGGAATGAAAGAGAAAGAGAGATATGAAAAAGTGGTCAGTGAAGGGATTTTAATGTTACGGAGGAATGAAAAGGAAGGAACGATCCGATTTCGTAACGTGCACAATACGGTAAGCGAGCACAAGGCAAGCGAAAAAAAAGAAATACCGACAAAGTCGACCACATTTGGACCAAAAAAGGTTATTACATGTATATCG